>UESW01003927.1:1472944-1686038 GCA_900491605.1 Calamus simplicifolius
TCCGACGGTTGCAATCGATCCAAGCCGTGATCCCGATCGGCCATGACCGATCTCGGACCGTGGCGATCGTCCGATCGGTGACGATCCGATGGTTGCGATCGATCCAAGCCCTGATCCCGATCGGCCATGACCGATCTCGGACCGTGGCAATCGTCCGATCACGACGATCCGACGGTTGCGATCGATCCAAGCCATGATCCGATCGGCCACGACCGATCTCGGACCGTGGTGATCGATCCGATCGGTGACGATCCGACGGTTGCGATCGATCCAAGCCGTGATCCCGATCGCCATGACCGATCTCGGACCGTGGCGATTGGACCGATCGGCGACGATCCGACGGTTGCGATCGATCCAAGCCGTGATCCCGATCGGCCACGACCGATCTCGGAACGTTGCAATCGGTCCGAGATCGCGACGATCCGATGGTTGCGATCGATCCAAGCCTGATCCCGATCGGCCACGACCGATCTTGGACCGTGGCGATCGGTCCGATCGCCGACGATCCGACGGTTGCGATCGATCCAAGCCGTGATCCCGATCGGCCACGATCTTGGACCGTGCGATCGTCCGATCGGCGATGATCCGACGGTTGCGATCGATCCAAGCCCTGATCCCGATCGGCCACGACCGATCTCGGACCGTGGCGATCGTCCGATCGGCGACGATCCGACGGTTGCGATCGATCCAAGCCTGTGATCCCGATCGGCCATGATCGATCTCGGACCGTGCGATCGTCCGATCGGTGATGATCGACGGTTGCGATCGATCCAAGCCGTGATCCCGATCGGCCACGACCGATCTCGGACCGTTGCGATCGTCCGATCGGCGACGATCCGACGGTTGCGATCGATCCAAGCCCTGATCCCGATCGGCGACGACCGATCTCGGACCATGGCAATCGGTCCGATCACCGATGATCCGACGGTTGCGATCGATCCAAGCCGTGATCCGATCGGCCACGACCGATCTCGGACCGATCAATCCAATCGGTGACGATCCAACGGTTGCGATCGATCCAAGCCGTGATCCCGATCGCCACGACCGATCTCGGACCATGGCGATCCGTCCGATCGGCGACGATCCGACGGTTGCGATCGATCCAAGCCTGATCCCGATCGGCCACGACCGATCTCGGACCGTTGCAATCGGTCCGAGATCGGCAACGATCCGACGGTTGCGATCGATCCAAGCCGTGATCCCGATCGGCCACGACCGATCTCGGACCGTTGCGATCGTCCGATCGCGACGATCCGATGGTTGCGATCGATCCAAGCCGTGATCCCGATCGGCCACGACCGATCTCGGACAGTGCGATCGGTCCGATCGGCGATGATCCGACGGTTGCGATCGATCCAAGCCTGATCCCGATCGGCCACGACCGATCTCGGACCGTGGCGATCGGTCCGATCGCGACGATCCGACGGTTGCGATCGATCCAAGCCCTGATCCCGATCGGCCATGACCGATCTCGGACCGTTGCGATCGTCCGATCGGCGATGATCCGACGGTTGCGATCGATCCAAGCCGTGATCCCGATCGGCCACGACCGATCTCGGACCGTTGCGATCCGTCCGATCGGCGACGATCCGATGGTTGCGATCGATCCAAGCCTGATCCCGATCGGCCACGACCGATCTCGGACCGTTGCAATCGTCCGAGATCGGCGACGATCCGACGGTTGCGATCGATCCAAGCCCTGATCCCGATCGGCCACGACCGATCTCGGACCGTGGCAATCGGTCCGATCGGCGACGATCCGACGGTTGCGATCGATCCAAGCCGTGATCCGATCGGCACGACCGATCTCGGACCGTTGATCGTCCGATCGGTGACGATCCGACGGTTGCGATCGATCCAAGCCGTGATCCCGATCGCCACGACCGATCTCGGACCGTGCGATCGGTCCGATCGGCGACGATCCGACGGTTGCGATCGATCCAAGCCGTGATCCCGATCGGCCACGGATCTGTTGCAATCGTCCGAGATCGCGACGATCCGATGTTGCGATCGATCCAAGCCGTGATCCCGATCGGCCACGACCGATCTCGGACCATGGCGATCGTCCGATCGCGACGATCCGACGGTTGCGATCGATCCAAGCCATGATCCCGATCGGCCACGACCGATCTCGGACCGTGGCGATCGTCCGATCGGCGACGATCCGACGGTTGCGATCGATCCAAGCCCTGATCCCGATCGGCGACGACCGATCTCGGACCGTGGCAATCGGTCCGATCGGCGACGATCCGACGGTTGCGATCGATCCAAGCCGTGATCCCGATCGGCCACGACCGATCTCGGACCATGCGATCGTCCGATCGGTGATGATCCGACGGTTGCGATCGATCCAAGCCTGATCCCGATCGGCCACGATCGATCTCGGACCGTGGCGATCGTCCGATCGGCGACGATCCGACGGTTGCGATCGATCCAAGCCCTGATCCCGATCGGCCACGACCGATCTCGGATGTTGCAATCGTCCGAGATCGGCGACGATCCGACGGTTGCGATCGATCCAAGCCATGATCCCGATCGGCCACGACCGATCTCGACCGTGGCGATCGTCCGATCCATCGATCGAGATCGATCGACGGTTGCGATCGATCCAAGCCGTGATCCCGATCGGCCACGACCGATCTCGGACCATTGCAATCGTCCGAGATCGGCGACGATCCGACGGTTGCGATCGATCCAAGCCCTGATCCCGATCGGCCACGACCGATCTCGGACCGTGGCAATCGGTCCGATCGGCGATGATCCGACGGTTGCGATCGATCCAAGCCATGATCCCGATCGGCCATGACCGATCTCGGACCATGCGATCGTCCGATCGACGACGATCCGACGGTTGCGATCGATCCAAGCCCTGATCCCGATCGGCCATGACCGATCTCGGACCGTGGCGATCTGTCCGATCGGCGACGATCCGACGGTTGCGATCGATCCAAGCCCTGATCCCGATCGGCCACGATCGATCTTGGACCGTGCGATCGTCCGATCGGCGACGATCCGATGGTTGCGATCGATCCAAGCCGTGATCCGATCGCCACGACCGATCTTGGACCGTGGCGATCGGTCCGATCGGCGAGATCCGACGGTTGCGATCGATCCAAGCCGTGATCCCGATCGGCCACGACCGATCTCGGACCATGGCGATCGTCCGAGATCGGCGACGATCCGACGGTTGCGATCGATCCAAGCCCTGATCCCGATCGGCCACGACCGATCTCGGACCTCGGCGATCGATCCGATCGGCGACGATCCGATGGTTGCGATCGATCCAAGCCCTAATCCCGATCGGCCATGACCGATCTTGGATCGATCGCTATTTAACATAATTAATTTTTTTAAAATATTATGACGCAAAGGTTGCATCAAATTTTTTAATATGATAATTATATTATAAAATTAATTTTATTTAAAATAATTATGATGCAACAAGTGCATCGCTAAATTAAAAATAATTTTCCTATTTTTCTAGTTTATTGCGTCGCTATTTAAATATTTAATTTTTTTCAAAATATTGCGACGCACTGGTTGCGTCGTAATATTTTTTTCTCAAATTATATTTTAAAAAAATAATTTTATTTAAATTATTTGCGATGCAATTATTGCGTCGCTAAATTAAAAATAATTTTTTTTAATTTTTTAGTTTATTGCGTCGCTAAGGCGTCGCTATTTAAATATTTAATTCTTTTCAAACATTGCGATGCACTGTTATGCGTCGCAATATTTTGTAAATATTTATACTTTAAAAATATAATTTTATTTAAATTATTTGCGATGCATTTGTTGCGTCGCTAAATTAAAAATATTTTTCTTAATTTTCTAGTTTATTGCGTCGCTAATGCGTCGCTATTTAATATATTTAATTCTTTTAAAAACATTGCGACGCACTTGATGCGTCGCAATATTTTTTTCGATAATTAGATTTTATAAAATTTAATTTTATTTAAATTATTTGCGACGCAATTGGTGCGTCGCTAAATTAAAAATAATTTTTTTTAATTTTCTATTTTATTGCGTCGCTAATGCGTCGCTATTTAAAATATTTAATTCTGTTAAAAACATTGCGACAATATTGCGTCGCAATATTTTTATTGATATTTATATTTATAAAAAATTAATTTAAAAATATTGCGATGCAATATTTGCGTCGCAATATTAAAAAAATTTTTTTTTTTTTTTGGTTAATTGAGTCGCTAATGCGTCGCTAATTGCGTCGCAATATTTTGTTGTCACAAAGGCATCGCAAAGTGGTCGCAATTTAGCGACGCAATGATGCGTCGCTAAATTTGCGTCGCTATTTCAATATTTTCTTGTAGTGGTGTGCGATAGCTCATTGATTGGAAGTACTCAATCAAGCACTCAATCAAGGTTTTCGAAGCGGTTGATCAAGATCCCGAGAGGTAGATATGCAGCTGATTCATATCAAAGCGGTAGATCAAGATCCCGAGAGGTGCAGCTGATTCAGATCGAGAGGAAGATCAAGATCCTTACCATCATCTAGAAGAAAATCAACAACAATGGCTGAAGGTATTTATCGATCTTGACTTGCTTTATTCTCATGATAAATATATTGATCCCATGTTTCCGCATATCTGATAGGGATCAATATTTAAATTAAGTCTAACATTTGGTATCAGAGCCTTTAAACCTCTGCCTTATTTTGTGAGTGTTTCCATCAAGGTTCCTCTTTTCAAGCAATTTATGCAGTGTGTTTTCCATTTTTTTCGGATATCAGGTAACAAAACGTGGCCTCTTCCTCGTCTGTTAAAGATGTTCACGTTAAAGGAAAGAATTCCGTGCGTTTTTGGTTTTGTTGCATCACAGAATTTTGGGTTTCTCTCTGGCATTAAAAAAAAAGGGAGCTTGCGGAGATCTCAAGTTCAAATCTATAGTGGCAGTTTTTTTTTTTCCTTTGTTATTCCAATTTTTCTTGGCTGTTTCGATTTTCTTCTGTTAGGTTTCGATTTTTTCTCATGAAACTTTGAGCGAAGCGGAAACGTAAAGAAAGTAAAAATAGCGGAAACGTGGCTTCCATAACCACAGGTTTTCGATTTTCTTGACTATGGGTCTTTCGGTTTTCTTACGGGATTTAAAATTAGATTGGATTCATGCTATTATCTATTTAATATTATATCATATGATATGATTGGTTTTATCATTTATTTCTTATGTTTAAAATTTTTTGTATTAAAATATGCCTCCTGAGTCTCTATGCCTACAGTGTTCTGCATAGACTGGCCCAAGGGAATAATGAGCTACGACCGGACGTGTTTTAATTAACAAATTTTTTTTCTCAAGATGATAATTTTGAAAATTTATTAAATAGATAATTGATATGCTATCTCCTATTTTGCATATAGATTTATTATGCATGAATAAAATTACATTTGGTGGTAGTGTGAAAAATCACAGTGCAAATCCTTTCAAGGTTTGATTGGTCAATTGGTGTCTAAGAAAGGTAAAGAGATTGTGGTTACTTAATTGGTTTCGTTGACTGACCTAAGGAAAGCAATGGGGGACCCCACTTCTCTTTCACTGGCCTGGCCAATTTGATTAATTCAGATATTGATTTGAAAATGTTAAGTTGATTAAGATCACTACCTAATAATCATGCTAATTGGTTAATCTATATGCATATAATGGAGTTCAAATGTCATGTGATCAATATGATTTTGATTAATTGAGGAGTAGCCAAAACATCTTTAATTAATCAGAATATATTGAGTTGCAAAGATCACATAAGGTTAGATGACATTAATTGTGATTAATTATATTAATGCAATGAATCTTATCCCACATAAAATTTTATTGCACTGATATAATTAATTAGGATGGAATAACAAATTATTTTTCTTAATTACCCACAGGAATAAGAAAGGAATATGATTTGTTAGTCACATCATTAAGTTAATGAGTCTATTTAAGTATAATAACTTAGCCCACAGGTAGTTATATGTTATTGATTCATGTTATTGCATGTTTAAATTGGTAAGACATGACATCAAGTTATATGCCTCAAGTTCAGTTACATAAACATGATTTTTATTTTTATGCAGCTATTTTGCCTGTTAATATTTCTGATATGAAATGTGACCTTCCCGATTTAAGTGGTGATAATTATAAATTATGGAAGGAGAAAATTCTTCTTCAATTAGGGTGCATGGATATTGACTATGCTATCAGGAAGGATGAACCACATTCGGTTATATCTACTAGCACTCAGGTTGAGATTGCTGCGTATGAACGATGGAAGCGATCCAATCGCCTCAGTATGATGTTCATACGTACCAAGATTTCTGCTAGTATACGTGGTTCAATTCCTGAGTGCAAAAATGTCAAGAAACTTCTGAAGGCTATTGATGCACAATTTGAGTCTTTATATAAGGCACTGGCTAGCACCCTAATGACAAAATTGTCATCAATGAAGCTCACTACGGTTGGAGGTGTGCGTGAGCACATCATGAAGATGAGGGACATTGTGGCTCAGTTGAAATCCCTAGAGGTTGAGATGTTAGAATCTTTCTTGGTGCACTTTATTTGAGCTCACTCCCATAACAGTATAGTCCCTTCAAAATATCTTACAATACACATAAGGACAAATGGTCAATTAATGAACTTCTGACCATGTGTGTTCAAGAGGAAGGGAGGCTGATTTTAGAAATGGGAGAAAGTGCACATTTAGACACTCAGAGAAAGACTAAAGCTTCCAAAGCCAAACACAAAGGAAGGGTAAAGTATCCATCCATACAGAAGACAAGAAGGAGTCCAAGTGCTTCTTTTGCAAGAAGAAAGGGCATATAAAGAAAGATTGCCTTAAATTCAAAGCTTGCTTGACAAGAAAGGTACTCTAACCTCATTCGTATGTCATGAATCCAATTTGGTTATATGTCATAACACATGGTGGATTGATTCTGGTTCTACAATCCATGTTTCAAATACCTTACAGGGTTTTCTAAATCAAAGGAAACCATTGGGAAGTGAACAAAGCATCTATTCAGGAAACAATATGGGTTCACATGTGGAAGCGATTGGGACGTGCAGACTTATTTTAGATTCTGGTTTTTTTTTTGGATTTGGAAAAGACATTTTATATTTCAAGTTTCTCTAGAAATTTGATTTCAGTGTCAGGCTTGTGCCAGCAGGATATTCCTTTAATTTTAATAAAAGCTCTGTTGATTTATTTTATAAATCTAAGCTTATTGGGAATGGTATATTATCCGACAATCTTTTCAAAATTAAATTAAAAAACAATACTTCCTATAATGTGATGCATGCCCAAACTGGTATGAAAAGATGTGTTATGAATGAGAATTCATCTATTTTGTGGTATCGAAGATTAGGTCATATTTCCATTAAGAGAATTGAAAGATTAGTAAAAGATGGAGTACTTGATACTCTTGATTTTGCTGATTTTGGCACTTGTGTGGACTGCATAAAGGGAAAGCAAACCAACAAGTCCAAGAAAGATGCCAAGAGAAGTTCGAAAATACTGAAGGTCATACATACGGATATCTGTAGTCCAGATATGGACTCGTATGGTCAGAGATACTTCATCTCATTTATTGATGACTATTTACGATATATGTATCTCTACCTGCTTCATAATAAGAACGAAGCATTAGATGCCTTTAAGGTATTTAAGGCAGAAGTAGAGAAACAATGCGGAAAGCAAATTAAGGTCGTGAGGTCAGATAGAGGTGGAGAATATTATGGTAGATACACTGAGAATGGACAAGCACCTGGTCCGTTTGCTCGGTTTCTTGAAGAAAATGGAATTGTTGCACAATACACCATGCCAGGGTCTCCTGACCAAAACGGTGTAGCTGAAAGGAGAAACCAAACATTATTGGACATGGTAAGGATCATGATTGTCAGCTCCAACCTACCTAAATCCTTGTGGACTGAAGCTCTTAAAACAACTGCGTATATATTAAACTGGGTTCCAACTAAGGCTGTTTCCAAAACACCATTTGAGTTATTTAAAAGTTGGAAACCAAGTTTGCAACATATACGTGTTTGGGGATGCCCATCTGAAGTAAGAGTCTATAATCTACAGAAAAGAAACTAGACCCAAGGACTATTAGTGGATATTTTATTGGATATGCTGAGAAGTCCAAGGGTTATAGATTTTATTGTCCATCTCACAACACTAGGATTGTGGAATCAAGAAATACAAAATTTCTTGAGAATGACTTGATCAGTGGGAGTGATCAATCTCAGTATTTGGCTTCTTCTGAGAATGATCATTCAGATATTCCAGCTTCCACTTCAAGTGAGGGATTGGTTGTTATTTATAGCACTCCTCAAACTCAAATAAGTGCTCAACAACCAGTCATTGAGATTTCACAAGCTGATGGTAATCTAGAACATCATGTTGTTCATCAACAATCAGTTGTGGAAGATACTACTCAAGAGGTCATTGACACAACATTAAGAAGATCAACTAGAATAAAGAAATCAGCAATTTCTAGTGATTATGTTGTGTATCTATATGAATCTGATTATAACATTGGAACCGAAAATGATCCTGAAACGTTTTCACAAGCCATGAGTTCTAAGGAATCAAACTTGTGGTACAATGCCATGAAGGACGAGATGGAATCTATGGCATCTAATCGAGTCTGGGATCTTGTTGAGTTGCTTGATGGTGTAAAAGCCATTGATGTAGATGGATCTTTAAAATAAAGAAAGACTCACAAGGCATATTGAAAGATATAAAGCAAGACTCGTTGCCAAAGGATTCACTCAGAGGGAAGGAATCGACTACACGGAGACATTTTCTCCTGTATCCAAGAAAGATTTCTCCGAATAATTACGGCATTGGTAGCTCATTTTGATTTTGAGTTACATCAAATGGATGTAAAAACTGCATTCCTTAATGAAGATCTAGAGGAAGAGGTTTACATGAAACAGCCTAAAGGATTTTCCTCTGGTGATAGTGAGCATTTGGTTTGCAAGCTTAAGAAATCCATATATGGATTGGAACAAGCCTCACGTCAGTGGTATTTAAAATTTCATGATGTGATCTCTTCCTTTGGTTTTGAAGAGAACATCATGGATCAATGTATATACCAGAAGGTTAGTAGGAGCAAAATTTGTTTCTTGGTCCTATATGTGGATGACATTCTACTTGCAACCAATGATAAAGGGTTGCTATATGAGGTGAAACAATTTCTCTCCAAAATTTTGATATGAAAGATATGAGTGAGGCATCTTATGTCATTGGCATTAAGATCCATAGAGAAAGATCTCGAGGCATTTTAGGATTGTCTCAAGAAACTTATATCAATAAAGTCTTGGAGAGATTTTAGATGAAAAATTGTTCACAAAGTGTTGCACCTATAGTGAAGGGTGACAAGTTCGCTTTGAACCAGTGCCCTAAAAATGAACTTGAACGGAATAGATGCACAACATTCCATATGTTTCAGCTGTTGGAAGCCTAATGTATGCTCAGGTTTGCACAAGACCTGACATTGCATTTGCAGTAGGAATGTTGGGAAGATATCAAAGTAATCCAGGTTTAGACCACTGAAGAGCTGCTAAAAAGGTCATGAGGTATCTTCAAGGGACCAAGGACTACATGCTCATGTATAGACGAACTAATCATTTGAAGATAGAGGGTTACTCAGATTCGGACTTTGCTGGCTGCGTTGATTCTCGAAAATCAACATCAGGATTTATATTTATGCTAGCTGGTGGAGCCTTATCATGGAGGAGTGCAAAGCAGACTTTGACTGCTACCTCTACTATGGAAGCGGAGTTCGTTGCTTGTTTTGAGGCTACATCGCAAGGTGTATGGTTGAAGAGTTTCGTCTCAGGGCTTAGAATTGTTGACTCTATTGCTAGGCCAATTAAACTGTACTGTGACAATTAAGCTGCTGTATTTTTGCTAAAAACCATAAGAGTGGTAGTCGAAGTAAACATATCGACATTAAGTATTTAGCCATAAGAGAACGCGTTAAAGAAAATAAAGTGGTCATAGAACATGTTAGCACTGAGTTGATGATAGCTGATCCTTTGACTAAAGGCATACCAATTAAGAATTTTAAGGATCATGTGATACGAATGGGAGTTGGTTCCATGATATAATTGCATGGATAACAGGTTGTACAAAGAAACTCTTATTTCAATTATTTGTTTATTTCTTATTCAGGTGTACACATTATTTGACATTCAAGAAATGATAAAATTTTCTTTTGGACTCTGAATAAACATATGGTTTATTCATTATATTATGTTGTCACATTTGGAATAGTGGTAAAAAAATTAAATGCATTGTAATACATAGAAGATAATATCAACTATAGAGGACCTATCGCTATGATTCATGTATTTGGTTTCTTGTTCAGTATTGAGAATTGTAGATTAAGATAAAATATACGGACCAAGTGGGAGAATGTAGTATCCCGTTTAGTAGATGGTCCTATTTTATTGCAATATAGCTTAATCGTCGGATAATTCTCTACGCCATCCACTAGTTAATAAGTGGTAACGAAATCTCTTAAATAGTGTTAAACGCTTAAACGTCTACTTTGATGGGAGTAGGTGGTGGAAGGGAGTTAAGATATCTCTTTAAATAGAGATCCATTCTAAGGCTTTCGATAACAAAAAAAATGTCATCGGGAGAAAAAACCAAAAAGAAGCCAGAGAGATTGGGTCCCTGATCAAGAGCATATCCTGAGGGCATACACCATCGTGTGTGATAGCTCATTGATTGGAAGCACTCAATCAAGCACTCAATCAAGGTTTTCGAAGCGGTAGATCAAGATCCTGAGAGGTAGATCTATAGCTGATTCAGATCAAAGCAGTAGATCAAGATCCTGAGAGGTGCAGCTGATTTAGATCGAGAGGAAGATCAAGATCCTTACCCTCATCTGAAAGAAAATCAACAGCAATGGCTGGAGGTATTTATCGATCTTGACTTGCTTTATTCTCATGATAAATATATTGATCCCATGTTTTCGCATATCTGATAGGGATCAATATATTTAAATTAAGTCTAACAAAAGTATCATTGGTAGTTTATAACAAATGTTAAGGAATTTGCTTCTTTAAGCTAAAAATGGAATACTGCAACTGTACGTTGCATCCTATTTAAAATGGATGGAGATAATTCTGGTGCTGGTTTAATGAGCTTAATGTTTGCTCTCCCTTGCATTGCATGCCCGAGCCCTCGCGCTGTCCTTTGCTCCATCTATCCTATCGTATCAGAGCTGGCATTGTTCGATGCTCTCTCTCTTTCACTCAGCTGAAACCCTCGCTATGCCCCCATATATTGTTCCGTCTGGTGCCTCCTGTTGGGTGTGGCAGATGGTGGCTACCTAATTGATCAGACGGAGGCTAGAGTTATACTCTATGTCCTTAAAATAATTTCGTCCCACAATGGTGCTTACGGTCAATATGACGATTGTCTTCTAGGATATAACAGTCTCCTTTTGATGAAAGCAGCACTACAATTTATAAAAAATATCGAACCAAGAATGCTACTCTCTTTTTAATACACTATTGCTATACTACCCTTAGGAAAGTATGCAAATGCCTAAGAGAGAACTCAATTCGAAATGAAATTGGAATGAATGAAATGCTTGGGTCTAGGGTCCTATTTATAGGTTTTAAGGTGCCCCTTGGAAGCAAGTCTACGAATTTAATTTAATTTGAATTCTTTGATCGGATTTGATCAAAGGATGTGAGGGTTAAAGGCTTATCACCCTTGATATGCCCATTAACATTGTGATCTTCAGATCAAGCGATCGGATAAGCCTTTTCATAATCTGAAAGGTAGTTTCTCTGATTAGATAAGGCAATGCTACGATCGGATAAGTCATAGCACGGCTATGATATTTTTTTTACGATTGAACCATTTACTTATCTCTAACCGTATGATCGGACGTATGCCTTATCACCAACGATGATCGGACGTGTGCCTTATCACCAACCGTCCTGTTGACTGGTCAACCGATGGGTATGAGCCGTTGGATCACGATCGCGATCATGATTTGATCACCGCATCTCGACCCTTCATCCGATTGATCAACGATCAATTCTGATCCTGATCGGATGATCAACGGTCAATTGATCTCAGCCCTTTATCTTGATCCAATCATTCTCCACCGTCCGATCCTCATGATCTAGGAAAAATTTAAAGCCCCTCAAGCTCCTCGCGATGATGCGCACGTGCGAAGTGCAAAGTACGCCTACAAAGTGCCCATTATGCCTTTCGCACATGCGCGTGCGTGTGAGCTCTCCACTTGTGGTGAGCCTAAGAAACTTAAGCTTCAAGGAAGTGATTTCCATATAAGTGAACATTCCTTTCTTGATTTTTTCAATGTGGGACTAAATGTCCTCGCAATTTCTCATTCACAAACATAAGGAAGTAATGGGCTTTCAAGGCCCATTAGGGTATTCAAGACCTATTTTGGCCCATTACCCAACAATCCCCCACATGAATGAAAATTGGACTTAAATCAAAGATCAGCAAAGATCAGCAAAGGCAAACCCTCACATAAAAGGATTTTAATGCAAATGAATATGCAGACATACTAAAGAGAGTATAATGGGATGAAGCTGTATCGGGATAGGTAGCTTGTGGCTTTGAACCTTCCTTAGTGAGTTGTTATCGAGTTTACTTGCTAAAAGGTGAACATGATGTCTTAAACCTTTCAGTGTTTTGTGTAAACTAAGACAATAACAATCACGCAACTTCTTCCCGAACATTCTTTTGGTTCTCATGGTTGTGTTCATTTTGGCCTCGAACAACTCCTGGTCTCATGAGTGCTTCAGAGAATTAAACCTTAAAATTCTCATAGAATTGGCCCAGTTCACACTCACATAGGTGATTCTTATTAAGAGTATCCTGCTATACCCCATATGATGTTCATGTCATAAGAATCATTAAAAGCAATGCTTATCCTAGTACCTTTAGCATGTAGCACCAATTATCATAGGAATGAGTAGGATTGTACATCCTTAGTGCTATCAAGTCTCTTCATAATTTAGTTATCTCTTTTGAACCTAGATCTTGGGATCTCCATCAGCTAGGTTGGGTATCCACTATGAAGATTTTTCAGTTATAGGTTTTAAACCCATTTCCCTCGATAAACAGTTTACTTGATCTCTTGGCAACCCCTTTGTTAATGGATCCGCTAGGTTTTTCTTTGACTGAACATAGTCAATAGAAATTACACCAATTTCAAGTAACTGCTTAATGGTATTATGTCTGCGACGTATATGTCTAGACTTACCATTATACATCTTATTCTATGCTTTGCATATTGCCGATTGACTATCACAATGTATGCATATTGCAGACACAGGCTTTGGCCAACATGGAATATCTTCTAAAAGGTTTTGAAGCCATTCTGCTTCTTCAGCTGCCTTTTCTAAGGCAATAAACTCAGATTCCATAGTGGATCGAGCTATACATATTTGCTTAGAAGATTTCCATGACACAACACCTCTTCCTAAGGTGAATACATGTCCACTTATGGATTTTGTATCTTCTATGTTAGATATCAAATTACAATCACTGTATCCTTCTAGTACAGCTGGATATCTTGAATAATGTAATCCATAACTTAGGGTATATCGCAGATATCTTAATACCCTTATTAGAGCTGTCCAATGATTTGGACATGGATTACTTGTGAATCTACCTAACTTATTGACAACATATGCTATGTCAGGACGAGTGCAATTCATGGCATACATTAAACTACCAATTATACGTGAGTATTCCAATTGAGATATGGGTTCTCCAATATACTTAGCCAAATATAGATTAACATCTACAAGTGTTTTCACCGGGCTAGTGTCATACTTTTTAAACTTATTTAATATTTTCTCAATATAATGAGATTGAGATAATATTATTTCTTCAGATGTTCTAGTGATTCGAATCCCTAGTATAACATCTGCAACACCCATATTTTTATATCAAAATGTTTGATCAACATTTTCTTTGTCTGTTTAATCATTTTAGTATTACTACCAATGATTAATAGGTCATCTACGTATAAGCAGATTATCACATACCCTTCAGGTAGGGTTTTGGCATATATGCATTTGTCACATTCATTTATTTTGAATCCATTTGATAACATGACATTATCAAATTTTATATGTCATTGCTTAGGTGCTTGCTTTAATCCATATAAGGATTTAACAAGTCTACACACATTCTTTTCTTGTCCTAAAACAATAAATCCCTCAGGTTGTTCATTGTATATCTTCATCTAATTCACCATTCATAAAAGCAGTTTTAACATCCATTTGATGAATTTCAAGATTGTTAATGGCTGCAAAAGCGATTAACATTCTTATAGATGTTATTCTACTTACTGGTGAATAGGTATCAAAGAAGTCTATACCTTCCTTTTGTTTAAAGCCCTTAGCCACTAATCTGGCTTTATACTTGTCAATTGATCCATCAGCTTTTAGTTTTTTCTTAAAAATCCACTTGCACCCTAAAGGTTTCATACCAGATGGTAAGTCTACTAACTCCCAGGTATGATTATTTCTTTCCAAAAGGATGCTTCTGGATTAGACATTGCCTCTTTGAATGTCTGAGGTTCATCTTGTAACATATAAGTTACATAATCAGAACCAAAAGACTTTGCAACTCTTGGTCTCTTACTGCATTTGGGTTCATCTTCAGGATATTCTTCTTGATGACTATTACTAGCAGTATTATCATAAGTTCTTTTATTTGAACTTATTTCTAATTTTCTTTTACTTAGAAATATATCTTCAAAGAATGTTGCATTCCTTGATTCTATGATTGTATTTTTCTGTATATCAGTTATATCTGATTAATACATAAGAAAGCGATATGCACTACTATTATGTGCATCACCGATAAATATATATACAATCAACAGTTTTAAGTCATATTTTGACCTTTTTAGGGTCGGAATAGCTACTTTAGCTAGACACCTCCACACTCTTAAGTAAGTATAAGAAGGTTTCTTTCCTTTCCATAACTCATATGGAGTGACTTCCTTCTTCTTAAGAGGTATATTATTAAGAATTCTTAAGAGGTATATTATTAAGAATATGATTTGATGAGATAATTATTTCTTCCTAAATTATGTGGTGTACCAGAATTTATTAACATAGCATTCATAAGATTGAGGTGAATAAGGAGCCGTAGTTTGATGAATAATGCCATGCTCTTGACAGAATTCGTCAAAAGGTGCATCGTATTCACCATCTCTATCACTCCTTATCGCCTTAATCTTTTTGCCAAGTTGATTTTCAACTTCATTCTTATAACATTTAAACATTTCTAAAGCCTTATCTTTAGACTTTAGTAGATACACATAGCAGTATCTTGTTGAGTCATCTATAAATGTTATAAAATACTTTTTACCTCCTCGAGTTTGAATTGACTTTAAGTCACATAGATCACTATGAATTAAGTCAAGAGGTTCAGTATTTCTTTCAACTGATGGAAATGGTGTTTTTGCTAATTTAGCTTCAACACACACTTTACACTTGTAATGTGAATCGATTTTATGATTAGGTAATAATTCTAATTTCATTAATTTTTGTAATGAATTAAAATTTACATGTCCTAATCTATCATGCCATAAACAATAAGAGTCAATCATATAAGCAGAAGAAGAAGCTTTATTTATTTCAAGGTTTCTATGTACAGTCATTACATTAACCTTGAATAATCCATTATTCAAGTAATCCCTTCCAATAAATATCCCCTCCTTAGTGAGTACAAATTTATCAGACTCAAAGACCATCCTAAAGCTATGCTTGCTTAGGAAGGAGCCTGAAATGAGATTCTTCCAGATGTCAGGGACTATAGCACATCATTCAGTAGAAGCTCCTTGCCAGATGTCATCTTCATAACGATGTGGCCAAGTCCTATCTTGGATGTAACGGAGTTACCAATGACCAAATTTCTACCATTGATAGGAGTATATGATAAGAACATACTCTTATCAGAGCAGACATGTCTGGTAGCTTCAGTGTCGATGTACCATTCATTTGCTTTGTCAACCATGTTTGCTTCAAATACAACAGCTGACAGCATCATCTCGGATACCTCTTTGGATAGGGTTTCAGTAACGTTGACTTCTTTCTTTTCTTTGTCCTTGAAATGACAGTCCTTGGATTTGTGTCATTGCTTTCCACAAACAAAGCACTTTCCCTTGAATTTATATTTCTTTGGATTGCCCTTCTTTTGTTTAAAGCCTTCACCTGGAAACTTGTGTTTCTTTCTTCCTTCTATGAGGTTGGCCTTTGGCTCATTAGGTTGTCCTTCTGTCTTCTTGTCTTGGCTCTTATTATCCTCCTCGATCCTCAGACGAACAATAGGTCTTCAAGTCCCATCTCCTTCCGCTTATGCTTCAGCTAGTTCTTGAAGTCCTTCCATAGTGATGGTAGCTTCTCTATGATGGCAGCTACTAGAATGACTCACTGCTCTGCATGTATCTCATGCAGGATGATCTGGAGCTCTTGGACTTGCTCCATAACTGTTTTGTGGTTGACCATTTTGTAGTCTAAGAACCTTCCAACGACAAACTTCTTGTGTCCAGCATCCTTATCTTGTACTTTTTATCCAGGGATGCCCATAACTCATTGGTAGTAGCAATACTGCTGTACATATTGTACAAGGTATTGTCCAGACCATTGAGGATATAGTTTTTGCAAAGGAAGTCTGAGTGCTTCCATGCTTCCACCGCAGTAATGACTTGCTTGTCGGTCTCCCTTTCCTTCAGGATAGGCAGATCTTCATTCAGCACTCTGATCAGATTTAGATTTGTGAGGTAGAATAGCATCTTCTGTTGCCACCTCTTGAAGTTTGTGCTAGAGAATTTCTCCGGTCTCTCGGCTTGAACGGATGTCATCATAGTAGCCATATGCTTGAACGGATGTCATCATAGTAGCCATATGCAGCAGCACTTCCGTGGTAGCAGGAATTGTCTTAAGATTGTTGGGTGTGGCAGATGGTGGCTACCTAATTGATTAGACTGAGGCTAGAGTTATACTCTATGTCCTTAAGACAATTTTGTCTCGCAATGGTGCTTACGGTCAATATGACGATTGTCTCCCAGGATACAACAGTCTCCTTTTGATGAAAGCATCACTATAATTCACCAAAAATATCGAACCAAGAATGCTACTTTCTTTTTAATGCACTATTGCTATACTACCCTTAGGAAAGTATGCAAATGCCTAAGAGAGAACTCAATTCAAAATAGAATTGGAATGAACGACTTGGGTCTAGGGTCCTATTTATAGGTATTAAGGTGCCCCTTGGAAGCAACCCTACGAATTTAATTTAATTTGAATTCTTTGATCGAATTTGATCAAAGGATGTGAGGGTTAAAGGCTTATCACCCTTGATATGCCCATTAACATCGTGATCTTCAGATCAGGCGATTGGATAAGCCTTTTCATAATCTGAAAGGTAGTTTCTCCGATCAGATAAGACAATGCTACGATCGGATAAGTCATAGCGCGGCTATGATATGTCTTTTCATGATCGAACCGTTGACTTATCTCCAACCGTACGATCGGACGGGTGCCTTATCACCAACTGACGATCGGACGGTGCCTTATCACCAACCGTCCTGTTGACTGGTCAACCGACGGGTATGAGCCGTTGGATCATGATCACGATCGTGATTTGATCACCACATCTCGACCCTTCATCCGATTGATCAACGATCAGTTCTGATCCTGATCCGATGATCAACGGTCAATTGATCTCAGCCCTTTATCTTAATCCAATCATTCTCAACCATCGGATCCTCATGATCTAGAAAAAATTTAAAACCCCTCAAGCTCCTCGCGACATACGTGCAAAGTGCAATGCGCGTGAGCTCTCCACTTATGGTGAGCCTAAGAAACTTAAGCTTCAATGAAGTGGTTTTCATATAAGTTAACCTTTCTTTCTTGATTTTTTCGATGTGAGACTAAATGTCCTCACAATTTCTTATTCACACACATAAGGAGGTAATGAGCTTTCAAGGCCCATTAGGATATTCAAGACCTATTTTGGTCCATTACCCAACGCTTCCATCTCCCTCAACTGGTGCCAACCGCTCTCTCCCTTGCTCTCTCTTCTTCGCATGCCTAAACCCTTGCTCTCTTCTTCGCTCTATTTGCTATACCATACCTACTGCCTCCACCTTGCCCAGCCGCAATTGGACCCCATCGCTCGATCGGTTCAATTCTTCTTGCTGGCCCCCCACCAGGATGGGGCCATCTTTGTTATTCCCTCCGGTGCTTCTTCGATTCTACTCTGGACTGCTCCTCATCTCCCATGCATGTTCGATCGTCTACCTGTACTGCTCTCCCATCGCCCGCACTGCGTCCGTTTTCATATGTAATATTATGAATAATATGACCAAATTCCCTCTTCAAATGTTAGAACCAGGCTCTCGATCTGCACGTGGTTGTCTATCTCATGCTTGCGTTAATTTAACCTCTCTGGCAACCATCAGTTACTAGTTTTTGTCAGTTCTGCTGCATGGTTTATAAGCTACTTATTGGCGGAGCATATGCATGAGAGGCTGTTATCATCGTGACAATTAATAATTTGTCCATCACTCATGTTTACAACAAACTAAGCAATGAGTATGTCAGCTGTTCCCGTATCCATCGATTGCATGTTTAGCAAATTAATGGGACTTTGATTCTCGAGACTGGTTGTTCTGACGGTAGGCCAAATAAGATCTGACCTTGTTAAATTCAGCATACGGTGAGATCACTGTTGGAAGTTTAATTAATGTGGACAGTGCCTTATCAGGTACTATGAAGTAACACATTATTTTAGTCATGTGACTTCTCTTTTCTATTACTGCCGCGAAAGAAGTAAAACAAGTGACCCCGTGTGTGCGTGTTTTTAATCGTATATAGCCCCTCATTTGCCATTTGGAATTAAAGACCATGCAATTGAACCAAATGAATTATCAATTGCTTATGGTTTCACAAAAGTTATTGATTGCATACCACAAAGCAATATATGAAGCTATCATAATCATAGGGTTGCAGTACATGAGGAACATGCATGTCAAGAATTCCATCATCCCTGGGCCTAGGCAATAAATATATCTACAACAAATTTATTATTTTTTGATGCTAAAAATAATATTTTTCAATGTTAAAAAGTAAAATATCATCTCGATATTTTTAAAGCATCAAAATAGGTGCGAAATCCGATGCTTTTTTTAAAGTATTACATGACATGAAACTTTTGGCATGACAAGAAACTTAATGTTCTTGCCTACGCTTTAAAGCGTCGGCACCTCCAGTTCTCTCTCTCTCTCTCTCTCTCTCTCTCCCTCCCCTCCCCCCCCCTCTCAAAGAACAGCAATCCTTGTTACATAAGCCAACTTCTGAATTTGGAACCATCAACCAGTGGGCTTAATACTTGGATATCTTTGGCCCAAAATAAGGGATCCTCTGTTTTAGAAACAGGGCATCACACCAAGAATAAGAAGATGAGGAGCGTGGTGAGATGGGCAAACATTTGAGGACCTTTTTTCCCCACATACATCTGCATCCCTCTTCCCAAAAGTTTGGCTCATGTAGTTCTACACTGGTGGCATCATGACCTCTCTCTCAATCCAAACCAAAAAAAAAAGACAGCAAGGGCATGCATGCCAGGCTAGAGGCTATGCCATACCACCCCCACCCCAAAAGAAAAAAAAAAAAAAAAAAAAGCAGCAACAACATTCTTGTAGTTGAAGGAACTTCAATAGCTTCCACAGCCATCAATTGAGCGTCAGAATCATGGGGTGTTCAACTTCCAGCGTTACGATCCCCTCCCTCCTTATTATCTTTGCCCCCCATGATGGTAGTCACGACGCTGGACATGGTTTTGCCTACGTCGCTAATCATCCGCTTTTTGATCTCGCCCCTCCTTGGCTCAGGATTTCCCTTTGATATCTTTGGCCCGAAATCAGCCGCAATCCTCTTCTTCAAAATTATTACAGTAAATTCTCATGATGATGAAAGAAATTTTCAGGATTCCCACAAACAAATAATTCCAAAAAAATGGCAAATTTGCACATACCAGGCAATGAAGATCACGGTTTATAAAGCGTATTAAACCGATAACTTTCAGAGATTGGAATATAAGAGGAAAACCGATTTCATTAATAAATCTATCACCATTTATTGACATCTGTGTCGGCTCATCCAGACGAATCAACAACAACAAATCACCACGAAAATACGGTTCCCCTCTAAATCATTAAAACCATAAGAGTCCTTGCACACAAACAACAAATGAAAGAGAGAAAAAAAAAAAGATCAAAGGAGGGATCAGGGCGAAGGCGGGGAGGTGGGGAGAAGATTTGCAGGTGGAAAGATGAGAGAAGTTGACGAGTGGGGCAGGGAAGGGGGGAAGATGGGAGAAGTTCTTTTTTTTCTGCCTAAGCGTCGGCAGAGCATTGACAGGCCTCGGTAATTCTCGACGCTTTCCCTTAGCTTTAGAAAAAAAGGATCGTTAAAATAATATTTTATTGTAGGCCGGCCTTAACTTAGAACAATGCAGATTTTTGTAAAGCCATGTCAGTTTCTAGCTAGGTTCAGGTTTAAACATTTTTTAGGACTCTGAAGTGGAATTAGAAGTGGTTTGGAGGATAATTTGATTTCATAGTAGAAGTGAAACAAGTCAGCAGACATCGTATATGTTTCATCTAATATTTTGTCAACTTTTTATTTTTTGGATTCTTGTTGCTGAAATAGAAGAACAGGGTGGCTGATTAATCAATCACATGAACCCCAGCATGCAGAGATGGGCAACTTTAAAATATGACAAAAAGCATCGGAGAGATGTAAGGTGATTACGTTAAGAGAAAATTAGGTCAGGCTTGTTTACATAAACAAATACTTTAGAAGCATGGTTTGGAAAATTAAACCACGGTTATTCATTTAAATAATTCTTTCAACTAGACTAACAGATTTTGCTTAGCAAATGAAAAATTTCTTCATTCATTTTTCTTACCAAACGAAAATAACCTAAAGGCCAGGAGGGGAAAAGCCCGCTGAAGGCCATGCCGGGTGTTAGAAAAAAGATAAGGAAAACACTCCAAGAAAAAGAGGGTGAAACTCTCAAAAATAAGTTTGGAAGAAAATAATTTCATTCAACTTATATCTTATAAATCAATAGTTACAACCCTTTATATAGACTTAATATAACTCTAAAAATTTCTTCATGTAACTCATAACTCCTAATCTTTTATATTCCTAATTTATGACCCATGACTCATGATATAACTTATGACTCTTAATGACTTTTGTGACCCTTGGCCCTTCACCTTCTTTCACCTTCTTAACACTTTGACTCTTTAGCTAGGATATCATTTGGATGCCACATCATCATAGGAAAGTCTATTATCCAACACCCCCTTTAAGCATGATTTTCTCTTTCATCAATTATTCAAGCTTGAATTTTAATTTTAATCTCTAAAAGATGTCAACTTTGAGAGGCTTGATGAATATATCCGCTACTTGATCTTGAGATTTGACATATACAAGCTCGATATCCTTATCCTTCATATGCTCTCTTATAAAATGATATCGAGTACCAATGTGCTTGCTTCTTTCATCAAAGAAGGGATATTGGCTAGTGGTAGATTTGTTGTCAATGAATATTTTTTAGGTTACTTTTGTGAAAATTGTTAGGGATTTTGACCGGTGGTAGATTTGTTGTCAATGAATATTTTGTAGGTTACTTTTGTGAAAATTGTTAGTAACTTTCTTAGCCAAATTTGTTGGGGAGATTGTTGAGAATTTGTTGCCCCAATCTTATTGATTTTGATGATTACCAAAAGCCATGAGTATATTAAAAGATGTAATGAGTTTATTTACATGAGCAATGAATTTATTTAGAACAATGAATGAGAATGTTAAAGTATAACTTTAATCAATTTGAAAGTAACTTCAAGCTCCATGTTTAAGCTTTCAAAAAGAAATTTTATACTTCATATTATAATCAATGAGTTTTTGGAACATTTCTTGAATTGATTCCTAATGACAATTTTATTGTATTCAAGTCAAAAAATTGATTTAAAATGAATCTGGAACGAATTTCAAGTCAATCAGAAAATTCTCTGATTTTTGATACGTTCCGGAGCCGACTCTAGAGTTTCAGAGTCGACTCCACTCAGAATACAGAAATGACTGTCTGTCTCGAGTCGACCCCTGTGATTTCAGAGTCGACCCCCGATTCTGTCGAGCCGACTCCATGACTGTGTGAGTCGACTCCGCTCAGACACCAGAGGTTATTTTTCTGAGCATTTCGCGAGTCGACCCCCAACTTTTCATGAGTCGACCCCCGACTGTCAGGAGTCGACACTTTATTTTTGATGAGTCGACCCTTTGACTTTCTGAGTATTTCTATTTTTGGTATCACGACTTCGAGCCGACTCGCGGAAAGTGGAGTCGACTCCAGCAAATCTGGGCGAGATTTTTTCGAATGCCAACTCAGCGTCAACGGTAAGATTTTTAATTAACGGCTATTTTTCTTTGTTTCTAACGGCTATATTTTTGCAGAATCTATAAATAGAGAAGCCGTTTTCAAATCAAGAAGAGAAAATAGACATTCAAATCAAAAGAGAGAAATCTTTCAGAAAAAGAAGAAAAAAAAGAGCGTCATTTGAAAAAATCCGTGATTCAAAATAGAGTGAAAGAAAAAGTGTGAAATCAAAGGAAGCTCCTTCTGTGCTCAAGCTCAACAATCCAAGGAAGCTTCAGAAGAAAATCCAAGAGCTATTCAAGAGCATCTCAAGTGATTTTCAACACTCAAAGAAAAGAGGAAAAGCTCAAATCAACTCCAACGTACATCCGTGAAGAATCCGAGCTGAGGCCCGATTCTACACTTCAAAGGAGTTGAGGAAAAGAAGAAAAGAAGAAAACTCAAAAGCCAACCAACTTCAAATCAGGCTTTTCTAAACCTTTGTTCTTTATTTGATTATTTGCTCATTGAGGAGCTTTGTAATTGAAAAACAATATTTCTATTTGTGTCTAGTTCAATCTGGGGGATTGAACTAGTGGAGGTAGTCTTACCTCGGTACAAGCTTGGTATAGCTTGTGTTAGGGTTTTTGTGCTGGTGAGCCCGAAAACCGGCTGGGTTCGTTGTGATCCCGGGAAAACAACAAGTTTGAGTTGTGAGCTTGTAAAACAACTCGGCTGTAATCAAGGAAGATTATAGTGTGGACCCAAGTGAATCTTGGGAGTGGACGTAGGTGTTGGATACACCGAACCACTATAAAATCTTTGTGTTTGCCGTGCTTTCATTGACTCTATCTCTATCTCTTTTATTCACTGCACTTTGTATTTACATTGCATCCTTCATTCATCTTAAGCAAACTATTTTAAAAGGCTAATTTTTTAAAGAACCCAATTCACCCCCCCCTCTTGGGTTGTCATCTGGGCCAACAATTGGTATCAGAGCTAGTGCTCATTAGATTTTGATCACACGATCAAGAGCTAAAGATCCAAATGGCAACACAAGTTGGATCATTTGCTGAAGGTCATTCTACGAATAGACCTCCACTGTTTAATGGTTCAAATTATTCATATTGGAAAGCAAGAATGAGGATATTCATTCAAGCTTCTGATTATGAATTATGGGGTGTTATAATTAATGGACCTAGTACACCCACACATTATTGATGGCACTATTGTTCCTAAGCCCGAAAGGGACTGGAATGATAATGATAGGAAGATGGCACAGCTTAATGCTAAAGCCATGAATGTTTATATTGCTCTTTAGATGCTAATGAATTTAATAGAATCTCCACATGTAATTCCGCAAAGGAGATTTGGGATAGATTAGAGGTTACCCATGAGGGTACCAACCAAGTAAAAGAATCTAAAATTAATATTCTTGTTCATAAATATGAGTTGTTTAGCATGGAACAATCTGAAACCATTGCATGCATGTATACTAGATTTACAGATATTGTAAATGGTTTGAAAAGTCTTGGTAAGACATATACTAACTCAGAACTTGTTCGAAAAATTCTTAGGTCACTACCAAGATCATGGGAAGCAAAATGACAGCAATCCAAGAAGCAAAGGACCTCAACACTTTACCCTTAGAGGAGCTTCTAGGATCACTTATGACCCATGAGCTGACAATGAAGCAGCATGTAGAGGAGGACACAAAGAAGAAGAAAGTGATTGCCCTCAAAGCTGCAAAAGAAGAAGAGAGCAGCAGTGATGATGATGATGATGAAGAGACTGCTCTCTTAGCTAAAAAGTTTAAAAGATTCATGAGGAGAAAGAAACCCTTCCACAAGAAGAAATTTGGAGCAAAGTGGGAAGGAGAAAAGGATAAGAACAAGGACAAGGACAAAGAAAAAGAGAAAGACCCCTTGACTTGCTATGAGTGTAATAAACCGGGGCACTTTAGAATGAATGTCCTAAATTGAAGAAAGCCTACAAAAAGAAAAAGAAGGCTTATGTGGCGACTTGGAGTGATAGCGAGAATCTTCTTCCGAAGAAGAAGAACAAAAGGAAGTCGCAAATGTATGTTTTATGGCGGACGACAACGATGAGGTAAGTTCCGATAACCCTTGCGATGAATTTGCTTTTGATGAATTATTTGATGCTTTTAATGAACTTGTTGATTTCAAGGTTTTGAAAAAGAAATACAAGATTTTGAAAAATGAAAATTTAACTTTCATTAAAGAAAAGGAAGATCTTAATAATGAAGTTAAGAAACTTAAATCTGAAAATGAAATTTTGGTAAAAGAAAAAGAATTAATTTCAATGAAAATGATAAACTAAGGAAAGAGGTTGAAAAATATAAGAACATAGTTGATAAGTTTACTTAAGCTCAACTAAATTAACATGTTATTAAATAGTCAAAAAGCAGTTTTTGACAAAGCCGGATTAGGGTATAACACTTTAGAAAACAAAAATCACTGAAAAATATTTTTGTGCGTGCTGGCCAAAGTAATTTTACATGCTTTAAATGTAATCAAAAAGGACATAAATCTTATGAATGTAAAATTCTAAAACCTAATAAAAACTTAAATGTTAAAGGAAAGAAAATATGGGTTCCGAAAGGAACAATTTTTGTTGCTACTAACCATGAAGGACCCAAGAAAGCTTGGGTACCTAAACATAAAGTTTGATATCATTGCAGGAATGTCTTGTGGCCAAAAGATCAAAGAGAAAGTGGTATCTTGATAGTGGCTGCTCAAGACATATGACGGGTGACAAAGAAGAATTCATCACCCTTGAAGAAAAGAAAGGAGGAGTTGTTACATTTGGCGACAATGGCAAAGGCCAAATCTTGGGGTTTGGTAACATTCAAATAACTCCCTCCACATATATTGAAAATGTACTTTATGTTGATGGTTTAAAGCATAATTTAATTAGTATAAGTCAATTATGTGACAAAGGTTTTAAAGTATCATTTGAATCTTCTATATGCACAGTAGCTAATCCCATTGATAATAGCATTGTTTTTATTGGAAATAGAAATGGCAATGTATACTTGATTGACTTAGACAATTTGTCTACTAATAATCATTGCTTAGTTGCTAATAATGCTAATATGAATGAGATTGGTTGGTTGTGGCATCGAAGATTAGGTCATGCAAGCACACACCTATTTCAAAACTAATTAGAATGGATTTAGTAAAAGGACTACCTAAAATAGATTTTGAAAATAACAAAATATGTGATGCATGTCAGTTTGGAAAACAAACTAGAAGTTCTTTTAAATCTAAAAATGTTGTTTCAACTTCTAGGCCATTAGAGCTACTTCACATGGACCTTTTTGGACCAACTAGAACCACAAGTCTAGGAGGAAAGAAATATGGTCTTGTGATTGTAGATGATTACTCTAGATTCACTTGGGTAATGTTTTTAGCTCACAAAGATGAGACTTTCTCGATATTCTGAAATTCTTCAAGAAAGTAACAAATGAGAAAAAACTACCATAGTGTCTCTAAGAAGTGATCATGGAACTGAATTTGAAAATCACTTATTTGAAAGTTTTTGCAATGAAAATGGTATTAATCATAATTTTTCTGCACCTAGAACCCCTCAACAAAATGGAGTAGTTGAAAGGAAAAATAGAACTTTAGAAGACATGGCCCGTACCATGCTATGTGAAAGTAAACTCCCGAAATACTTTTGGGCGGAAGCTATTAACACAGCATGTTACATCCTAAATAGAGCCTTAATAAGACCTATTTTAAAGAAAACACCTTATGAATTATGGCATGATAGAAAACCCAACATTAAATATTTTCATGCATTTGGTTGTAAATGTTTTATTCATAATAATGGTAAAAATAATTTAGGCAAATTTGATGCTAAATCTGATGAAGGAATATTCTTAGGATATTCAACAACTAGTAAAGCATATAGAGTATTTAACAAGAAAACTTTAATTGTTGAAGAATCCATTCATGTAGTTTTTGATGAATCTTTAGCAACTCAAGTTCCGAAAAGATTGATGATGAGGAAGATACAAACATTAATTGAAAAAGATCTTGAAAAATTAAATATTGATGTATCTTCAGATCATGAACAAGAAGCTAAAGATAATGATTCACCTAAGGATGATGATACTAACACTAATCATAATGATGTAGATCTACCTAGAGATTGGAGATATGCTTATAGTCATCCCTAAGGAATTGATTATAGGTGATCCATCTCAAGGAATAAGAACTAGATCATCTATGAGAAATATTAGTAATCATCTTGCATTTGTATCTCAAATTGAACCTAAAACTATTGAAGAAGCTGAAAAAGATAATAATTGGATGTTAGCAATGCAAGAAGAATTAAATCAATTCACTAGAAATAATGTATGGACTTTAGTAGAAAGACCTAAAAATCATTCTGTTATAGGATCAAAATGGGTATTTAGAAATAAACTAGATGAAAATGGCATAGTAATTAGAAACAAAGCTAGATTAGTTGCAAAAGGATATAATCAAGAAGAAGGTATTGATTTTGATGAAACCTTTGCACCTGTAGCTAGATTAGAAGCCATTAGACTATTACTTGCATTTGCATGTCACATGAATTTTAACTTATTTCAAATGGATGTAAAAGTGCATTTTTAAATGGATTTATAAATGAAGAAGTATATGTGAACAACCACCAGGTTTTGAAGATCATGAATTTTCAAATCACGTTTTTAAATTGCACAAAGCTTTATATGGTTTGAAACAAGCACCTAGAGCTTGGTATGATAGATTAAGTAAATTTTTAATTGAAAATGATTTTACAAGAGGAAATGTTGATAAAACATTATTTTTGAAAAGAAAAGATAAAGATTTATTAGTAGTTCAAATATATGTTGATGATATTTTTTGGTGCTACTAACAATCTTCTATGTCAAGAGTTTGCTAAGTTGATGCAGGGAGAATTTGAAATGAGCATGATGGGAGAACTCAACTTCTTCCTTGGACTCCAAATCAAACAAAGCAAAGAGGGAATCTTTATCAACCAAACAAAATACACAAGAGAAATTCTAAAGAAGTTTGGTATGGAATCAATCAAACCCCTCGGAACACCAATGAGTCCTTCATGCAAGCTGGACAAAGATGAAGAAGGTAAGAAGGTTGATCAAAAATATTATCGAGGTATAATCGGATCCCTACTTTACTTAACTGCAAGTAGACCAGACATAATGTTTGCTGTTTGCTTATGTGCTAGATTTCAGTCTGAACCTAAAGAATCACATTTAATTGCTGTTAAAAGAATTTTAAGATACTTAAGTGGAACAAAAAATGTAGGTTTATGGTATTCTAGAGACTCAACATTAAATTGATTGCATATTCTGATTCTGATTATGCTGGATGTAAGTTAGATAGAAAAAGCACAAGTGGTGCATGCCAATTCTTAGGAAGTAACTTAATCTCATGGTTTAGCAAAAAGCAAAATTCAGTTGCATTATCAACTACTGAAGCTGAATATGTTGCAGCTGGAAGTTGCTGTGCTCAAATCCTATGGATTAAGCGACAACTTGAAGACTATGGTATCACACTTGATAAACACCTATAAGATGTGATAACACAAGTGCAATCAATCTAACTAAAAATCCAATTCAACATTCAAGAACAAACACATAGAAATTAGATATCATTTTATAAGAGAACATGTTGCAATAATGAAATTTGTCTTGATTATGTTAATACTGAAGAACAATTAGCTGATATATTTACAAAACCCTTGAGTGAAGAAAGATTCTGTTATCTTAGAGGAGAGTTAGGGATTTGTGATCCATTAGAATGAATTTGAAACCCCTAAGGAAATTTTATCTAAAATTCTTTCAAATCCTTGATCTTTAAGGAAATCTTATCTAGAATTCATATCTAATTGATCTATTAAATCCAATGATTATTTTATCAATTTTTAAGATCATTATCCGGACACATTTCAGATTATCTGAAACTTTATGTTTTTTGCTCTGAAATGGTCTCGGAGCCGACTCGGTGAGTATCGGAGTCGACTCCAGTTTCTACTGAAACTCTTGAGTCGACCCCTTCTCTGTGCGAGTCGACTCCACTTCGGGATAGTTTTCTGTGACTGTCCGGAGTCGACCCCTCGCTTTGCGGGAGCCGACTCGAAGTGGTCCCAGGTCGATTTATCTAGGGCAGAGTCGACTCGCCGTTCATTTCTAACGTCTCAATCTCTCAAATACTCTCTCCAAAATTTTCCAACCTTCCAAATCCTCAAAAATCCCTAATTAACCCTTCCAATAGATCAATGGCCCCTAAAACCGAGGATCTAACCTTGGTGCGGCCGGAGTAAAGAGGAAGAGAGCGGTGAGGAAGACCGTGAGGCGTCCGTTCGTGAGCCTTCACCAAGCTTGGATTCAACCTCATCTCTTCGACTCCTAGTGCTTCTCCCTCTACGGCTCCATCACAGGTAGATAGACTTGCCGATAGAGTGATACAACCGGGAAGAAAGTGATTTTGAATTGTTTGAAGGAGGGATTTTTGTGGGAAGGCAGTTGATTGAATGGGTTGGGAAAAGATTTGCTCTTTAGATTGTCCTACTACCCAGCCCTTAGTCAAGGAATTTTATAAGAATTATCTAGAGGAGATAATGGACTTGTAAGCATTGTAGAGGAAATAGAATTTCAGTGACAGTGGATTTGCTTCAAGATTGTTGGAATCTTCCAGTGTCAGGAACATCTACATTTTCTTCTGAAGATAGAAGCCCAGCTCTTTCAAGATGCTTAACAGGGAGATTGTCGGTTTTGAGGAAGTTTTGCTAATCAATTATCCTTAGAATTGAGACTTCTCCACAACATTGTAGTAGAATCCTTTTCCCCAAGATTGGGAGGTTTGACTATGTGTCAGAAAGAGATATTTTTGTATGGATGCAATTGTGACGGGTAAACCCATTAACCTTCCTAGTATGATATTATGGTATATTGCCGACTGTGGAGGTAAGAGAAAATCAAGTTTACCCTATGGCATGATTCTTACTAAATATTTCAAAGCCAAGGGATTGTCATTAGTGAGCCTATGAGGAACTTAAGGCACACCGATTTTTACAGTTTGGCCACTATTACATAGAATGGGTTTTGTAAGAGAAATGGCAGATGGGAAAGGAAAGGTTTGATGGATGATAGAGCCGTGGACCTGAGGCACCGGGACCATCAGTAGACATTCTTCGCCTGCCTCCGAGCTCTCCTATTCCTGCTCCTGCCCCTCCCTGCTCCGTTGTTTGATCAGCATCATCTTCATCTGTTGGTTTCTCAGAACTTCAGTTAAGGCAGCTTAAAGGTCTTCTTGATGATCAGTCAGATAATTAAAATCAGAGTTTGAAAAAAGTTTATGAATCTAAAGAAACTCTTTACTTTGGATGATCGGATCACCAAGATGAATCAACTCTTAGCAATTCTCTGAGTCTTTAAGTGGAGACCTAAAGAACATATTTGAAGAACTTAAAGACATCTGTGGAGATGGTGAAACATATGCAAAATGCAATGCTGAACTCCAAGATAAAATTTGACTGCTTGCACTTTTGTTGATGAGAGACTGAAGGACTATGTGAAGATCAAACAGATGGAATGAAAAATATATAGATCACTTAACTAGGATTGTAAGGACTCACTTTTGATGTATTAGATACTTAGTCCTTGCAATGTAATGAAGTTTTTTATGTTTTACATTTTATACTTTGATGTAATGAAAAGTCTATTTTGAATGTCAATGTAATCTTGAATGTATTCTTCCTTTTATCAATGAATCTCAGATTTGTTAAATCATATCTTGAATGAATGATTATGTTTGATGCATCTCTACCTTTTTGTTGATAACAAAAAAGGGGAGAGTTTTATAGTTTTATAACTGTATATGCATATGGGAGAAATTGATTAATCTAATTGAATGAATGAGATAAATAATTGAATGAATGGATATTTATTTGAGTTTCATAGGGGGAGCTACCTCATTCAGGGGGAGCCTAAGCCTAACTATGAAAATAAAATAAATTCTTAATCAATCATGCATATACTCAATGTTTTTGTCATCATCAAAAAGGGGAGATTGTTGGGGAGATTGTTGAGATTGTTGCCCCAATCTTATTGATTTTGATGATTACCAAAAGCCATGAGTATATTAAAAGATGTAATGAGTTTATTTACATGAGCAATGAATTTATTTAGAACAATGAATGAGAATGTTAAAGTATAACTTTAATCAATTTGAAAGTAACTTCAAGCTCCATGTTTAAGCTTTCAAAAAGAAATTTTATACTTCATATTTAATCAATGAGTTTTTGGAACATTTCTTGAATTGATTCCTAATGACAATTTTATTGTATTCAAGTCAAAAAATTGATTTAAAATGAATCTGGAACGAATTTCAAGTCAATCAGAAAATTCTCTGATTTTTGATACGTTCCGGAGCCGACTCTAGAGTTTCAGAGTCGACTCCACTCAGAATACAGAAATGTCTCGAGTCGACCCCTGTGATTTCAGAGTCGACCCCCGATTTGTCGAGCCGACTCCATGACTGTGTGAGTCGACTCCGCTCAGACACCAGAGTTTTTCTGAGCATTTCGCGAGTCGACCCCCAACTTTTCATGAGTCGACCCCCGACTGTCAGGAGTCGACACTTTATTTTGATGAGTCGACCCTTTGACTTTCTGATATTTCTATTTTTGGTATCACGACTTCGAGCCGACTCGCGGAAAGCAGGAGTCGACTCCAGCAAATCTGGGCGAGATTTTTCCGAATGCCAACTCAGCGTCAACGGTAAGATTTTAATAACGGCTATTTTTCTTTGTTTCTAACGGCTATATTTTTGCAGAATCTATAAATAGAGAAGCCTTTTCAAATCAATTCAAATCAAAAGAGAGAAAAGAAAAAAAAGAAAAACAGAGCTTCATTGAAAAATCCGTGATTCAAAATAGAGTGAAAAAAGTGTGAAATCAAAGGAAGTGCTCAAGCTCAACAATCCAAGGAAGCTTCAGAAGAAAATCCAAGAGCTATTCAAGAGCATCTCAAGGATTTTCAACACTCAAAGAAAAGAGGAAAAGCTCAAATCAACTCCAACTCATCCGTGAAGAATCCGAGCTGAGGCCCGATTCACACTTCAAAGGAGTTGAGGAAAAGAAGAAAAGAAGAAAAGCTCAAAAGCCAACCAACTTCAAATCAGGCTTTTCTAAACCTTTGTTCTTTATTTGATTATTTGCTCATTAAGGAGCTTTGTAATTGAAAAACAATATTTCTATTATTTGTGTCTAGTTCAATCTGGGGGATTGAACTAGTGGAGGTAGTCTTACCTCGGTACAAGCTTGGTAAAGCTTGTGTTAGGGTTTTTGTGCTGGTGAGCCCTTGAAAACCGGCTGGGTTCGTTGTGATCCCGGGAAAACAACAAGTTTGAGTTGTGAGCTTGTAAAACAACTCGGCTGTAATCAAGGAAGATTATAGTGTGGACCCAAGTGAATCTTGGGAGTGGACGTAGGTGTTGGATACACCGAACCACTAAAATCTTTGTGTTTGCCGTGCTTTCATTGACTCTATCTCTATCTCTTTTATTCACTGCACTTTGTATTTACATTGCATTGCCTTCATTCATCTTAAGCAAACTATTTTAAAAGGTTAAATTTTTTAAAGAACCCAATTCACCCCCCCCCCTCTTGGGTTGTCATCTGGGCCAACAAAATTGTATGACAAACACACATATTCGGCTTCACATGTAAAAAAAAAATTTGGCTGCTTCCTTGAACACCATGTGAATACGGTGTCTTTCAAGTAAAATATATAGGTGAAAGTACCTTTTTTTGTTATCTAAGTCTTCTCCCCAATCGTTATCTGAGTAACCTATAAGAATATTTATTGACAATAAATCTGCCATATCATTAGCCAAGAATCCCATCTATTATGAAGAAGCAAACATATTGATACTTGATATCATTTTATAAAAGAGAATGCGAAGGATAAGAAGATCAAGCTGATCAAGCTTGTACATATCAAATCTCAAGATCAAGTAGCGGATATATTCATAAGCTTTTCAAAGTTGACATCTTTCATAGATTAAATTCAAGCTTGGAATAATTGATGAAGAAGAAAATCAAGTTTAAAGGGGGAGTGTTGGATAATAAACTTGATTTCTATGATGATGTGGCATTAAACTAGTATCCTAGTTGGAGAATCAAGTAAAGTTTAAGAAGGTGAAAGGCTAAGGGTTACAAGAGTTATCAGATTAAGAGTCATAAGTTATAGAATTTAAAGAGTCATAAGTTATTAAAAATTTAAGAGTTATGAGTCATGAGTCATGAGTTAGGAATATAAAAGGTTAAAAGTTATGAGTTACATGAAGGAATTTTTAGAATCATGTTAAGTATATATAAAGGGTTGTAAGCATTAATTTTAAGGTGTGAGTTGAATGAAATTGTTCTCTTCTACACTGAGTTTCTACCATCTTTTTTTTCATATGAGCTTCCTCTACATCCTTTTCCTCTTATAGGAGCTAAGCCTTATTCTTTCTCTTGATTGCTTGTTTTTTCTCTTGATTGCTTGTTGAGCTTGTTTTTTCTCTTGATTGCTTGTTGAGCTTGTCATGACCCTCCCCTGATAGATGTGGTAACTTATGATCCATCTCCCATGCATCTTGCGAGCCAAGAAGTACCTTCATTTTGATGCACTCGTAATTGTCTTTGGTGAGTTGAGGAACCAAAAATGTCATTATATTGTTGGCCATTAGATCAATTTAGCTTTGATACTATTTTGATAGAAAAAGGATAAGAAAGAACACTTAGGAAGAAGATAGTAGAAACTCTCAAAAATAAGTTTGGAAGAAAGAATGATTTCATTGAACTCACACCTTATAAATCAATACTTACAATCCTTTGTATAGACTTAATAGTGCTCTAGAAATTTCTTCATGTTGTTGGGAGAGTTAATCCCCGAGGCATGCATATTTTAAAATTTGATAACAATTATCAATACGAAAATTTAAAGATTACATATTAATCTTTTTAACATGCATCAAAATCATATCTTTGCCTTATTATAAGATCGTTGATCTAAGTATTTCATATAAATTAAATAATTAAGATCATATCTTAATCTTCAAGATGAGAAGTCATACTACTCATTTTGAAGCCTGCCTTAAGATCTAAGGATCAAATCACTCACCTTAACAAGTAAATCCTTTGTGCTCTGCAACCATTCAATCGTCCGGCCTCTAGTATTGTCCATGCGAAGCTTCCAAATGATCAGATTCCCGAAAGTGCTAGCTCGCGAAAAATAATTTTGCTGATCTTAAATTCTTCCACTTGAATCTTCCTCCAAGATCCACCAAGCTTTTGCTAACACTAAAATCACACCAGAATTTTCTATTCTAACTCTTAGAACTGTAACACTTGGTTCTAACTGTTTAGAATTTTTGATCTCTTTTGATCTTGTGTTGTGTTATCTGGTGAGGGATGTCCTCTATTTATAGTTTCATATTAGCCAGCCTATTGAATTCTAACATTTAGAATTCTGCTGTTTTTGTGAAAACCAAAGAGACATATTAAATTCATACACTTATCAATGCATAAAGAGTTGTGTGGAGTGCTCTTCCAAAGAGGCACATTAATTCACATGCTTGTCAATGCACGGAAAGTTGTATGGAGTGCTCTTCCAAAGAGGCACATTAATTCACACACTTGTCAATGCATGGAGAGGTGTGTGGAGTGCTCTTCCAAAGAGGCACATTAATTCACACACTTGTCAATGCACGGAGAGTTGTATGGAGTGCTCTTCTAGAGAGGAACCTTTAATTTAATTTCTCATGAGATGAGATTTTAGTTATCTCATCATGCGAGAAAACCTTTTTCACATATGGGGTTTGGATTTTTGGTTTTAAGCTAATTTGAATTTATTGGATTAAACCAATATAGATCATGGTCCTAGCCCAAATCAAATTTGGCTAATCCTGAATCTATTTAAATCCAAATCAAATCTAATTTCAAATCAATATTTGAAATTAATTAGTCCTTCTAATAGACTTAAACCAAATTGAATCTTATTCACTTGTACTTAATCCAATTGAGATAATTTAATCAATCAAATTGATTAATTAAATCATATACGATTCTCAATCGTTGATCAGCAAATAGATCATCCTAGGAAACTTCTATGCATGTGACTCTCTAGGTTCGAACCTAAGCCGATAGCATAAAAATAATTTTCTATACTAATCGATGTGCCCATCTAGCAATGGAACCCGACGTCCGGATAGGTCGAAGAGTTGCCAAGCAAACTCCAAGAACCCTAAGAAACAGTTACCATATAATTCATCCTCTTGACCACAAATGCTAAGGATGGCTTAAGAGCCTGTCAACTCTAAACAGCAAATCCATAAAGTGATTTCAATTTTAGTGATCATGTGACTTTCACATGAAGTGCCTTGGCCAAAGTCTTGTTAAATTGAAACACAAGCATTTTTCCTTTTAACGGGATAGGTCAAATTCCATCTTGATCCATAACTGACTACCATAAGTACTTGACTGCACCCAGTAACCTTTCGTAGCTAGATTAGAAATCCAGGTGGTCCGGCACCTAAGTACAATGAGTTTCTTGTAAGCCACTGGTTGTGATCTTCAGGTCTGAAGGATACTTATACCTATATCTTCTCGGATTAACTCTTGACAGTAGAGTATCCAAAAATGAGTCACGTTCGGTGAAATGTACTCCTACACTTTCACCTGTATGTCATACCAGTGTCTTTACACTCCTTGGTTAAGAGGACAACCAACAAATATGATATACAACGTCCTATAATTGATAGTACTATGGCACTGTCATAGTATATCATTTGGTCGCGAACTCTTTTAAGGACCTTCAAAGATAAATCCTCCTTTATCGTGAAGGAAGATCCTGAGGGCTTCATTACTATTAGGAGTTTTAAGAAGATGTTCTTGTAATGAATAAACTGCCAAATAACTTTTATTAATATATCAATTTATATACAATTTACATCAGCACAATCATCAAATGATTGGCTTTAGGATACAATTCCCAACAGACTCCCACTTAGCCTAAAGCCACTCATTACAATATCTAATACCATCTTCAATTTATAGTCATCAAACTCCTTGATGCTGAGTGCTTTAGTAAATGGGTGGGTCACCTAGGTTTTCCTTTCCATCAATCTTCTGAAGATTTATGTTACCTCGGTCTACATGTAACTCATAACTCTTAACCTTTTATATTCCGAACTCATTTTTTGACTTGGCTTTTACTCTCCAACAAGAATATTAGTTGGATGCCATATCATCATAGAAATCAAGTTTATATTATCTAACACCGGGAGGATAGGAGCTGCAAGATGGTGGTGTCGAGGAAGGTGAACGCAAGGCAGATGATGGAAGAGCAACCGAGGTGGATGGACATGCGAATGCGAAGGAGACGAGGAGCAGTCCGAAGTAGAAGATGACCTCATTGAAGAGTGGTTCGTCCTATTTCTACCCTTGGAGCATAGCATGCATTCGACCAGCCCCAAGTCGTGTGGAGATGTGGAAGCGAGATGATATCCCTGCTGAAATTCTGCAGAAGAATTTTGGATCTTGATCTTGGTAATCTTCCCGGATTGATTAGCAACTAGGATTTTCTTTGGTTTCTTATGCCCCAAGATTGTAAGAGAGGGTCGTGGCCTCTCTTCTTCCTCACATGAACCTTTAGATCTGATCTAGAAAATCAAGAGACGCTGCCCAAGAAGAAGGTGCTGCTAGGGTTTCTTCCTTCTCTTTCCTTGAGAGAGGCGGTTCCAAGAAGATGGCTAGGGCAGAGATGGCAGCAATAAAACCCTAGAAATCTAGGGCATCTATATGTGAGAAAGAGAGAAAGACATGCATAAGATAGAAAAGGAGAGGGATAGCTTATTCTTGGAAGAAAAGAGTTTCTTTCATTTTTCTATAATCATCATCGTTACATAATTATATCAAACCCGTCCTATGATGGCCACCAAAATAAAACCAGTACCACATATGAACCAGTGCCTTATTATATGGATAATAAACCCTAAAAAACTCCCTTGGACCAGCCCACATCTTGGGCCCAAACCCAGCCCAATGATAGACTAGTTCCCTCAAGACCCAATAACCTGGGCCTTAAACATGTGGAGCCTATAAACCTCCACCCTATGATTTAAGCTTTGGAGTACCATACCAGGCTCTACAATCTCCACCTTGGTGCTTCAAAGCTGCTGAAAAATCTGCACATTCCCTCAGACCCATCAGTGTCACACATGAGAGAAAGCTATCCCATGGAAGAGTCTTCGTCTTCGTAAGTGCATCTGCCTGGTTCTTCTTTGTATGAACTTTTACCAGCTCCACTTCACCTTCTTCCACTAATTCTCTAATTTTGTGATACCTCACATCTATATGCTTTGTGCGTGCATGATAGATTGAGTTCTGAGCCAACTGCAGGGCACTTGACTATCACTGTATAGCAATACTGTACCCTGCTTCATGCCATTTCATGATGAGTCTCTTCAACTAAAGAGCCTCCTTGGCAGCCTATGTAATCCCTATATACTCAGCTTCTATTGTAGACAAAGCTGTAATAGGTTGAAGGATTGATCTCCAAGAAATTAATCCACCATACATGTTGAACACCTATCATGTGGTAGATCTTCTTGTATCCAGATCACCTGCAAAATTTGCATCCACAAACCCTTCCAATGGACCTAATGACTTACTTGGGATATTAGATTTCTCCTTAGGTCCTTCTTGCTGCCCAAAAATAGACCAAGTCCATGAGTTTCCTGAAGGTACATCAAAATCCACTTGAGTGCCTTCCAGTGCTCCTTCCCTGGGTTCATCATGAATCTGCTCACTTGGCTCACTGCATGTGCTATGTCAGGTCCGCAACACACCATAGCATACATAATACTGCCCACGACACTAGCATATGAAACTCTCTCCATGTACTCTTTCTTTTCATCTGTTTGGAGGTTCTGTAACTTTGAAAGAGACATATGACTAGCCAAAGGTGTTCCAACTGGTTTGGCCTTATCCATCCCAAACCTCTCCAACACCTTCTAAATATATCCACCCAATGATAAGTGTAGAATTTTCTTGGTCCTATCTCTGTAAATTTCCATCCCAAGTATCTTCCTAGCTGACCCCAAATCCTTCATCTCAAATTCTGTTGATAATGCAGATTTCAGTCCATTCACTGCTTCAACACTCCTGCTGGCAATGAGCATATCATCCACATACAGAAGGAGATACAGTGCATCATCCTCATCCACATCTTTCACATAGATACAAGTATCATGTTCACATCTAGAAAATCCAAGGCCCAAAATAAAAGTGTCAAACCTTTTGTACCACTGACGGGGTGACTACTTCAAACCATAGAGCGATTTCTTTAGTAGACACACTTTTTCTTCCAATCCAGATTCCTTGAAACCCTCTGTTGCTTCATGTATATTGTCTCCTCTAGACTCCTATGTAAGAAAGCCGTCTTCACGTCTATCTGCTGCAACTCCATACCATATTGTGCTACAAGAGATAACAACACACGAATTGAAGCATGACGTACCACTGGAGAGAATACCTCTGTGCAGTCCAGTCCCTCTCTCTGTGAGAACCCCTTAGCAACAAGCCTTTCTTTGTATCTGACTCCAGCTTGCTCTGAAGGTGCCTCCTTCTTTGTGAACACCCATTTTGAACCAATGGCCCGAGCATCTCTAGGTAGATCCACTAACTGCATTGTCTTGTTCTTTTTAGGGACTCCATCTCCTCCATCATGGCTTGCATCCATGAGTCTCTTTCTGAACTTTCTATGGTTTCTTGGAAGGTCTCTGGATCTTCATTCGCAGTGATTAGAGCATAGGAAATTATGTCATCCGTGCGATACCGAGCAGGTTTGATGATGGTACGCTTTGCCTTGTGTAGTGCCACACCCCTTTGATCATCTCTCAAAGTTGAAGTGTGTGACTCCACCTGCACCTCCTTCTGGATTGATGGCTCTCCTAGCTGATCCTTTACATGTATTGGAACATTCACACCAAACTCCACCTCAAAAGAAGCATGTTTTGAAGTAGAAGTAGAAGGTACATCACCTGTCAGCCAATGCTGTCCACTGCCTTTTCAGCTCCATCTGTAATCTCTAACCTCTTCAAGATGCTCTTCTCATCAAAAATAATGTCTCTACTGATGATACACTTCTGTGAATCTGAACTCCATAGCAAATAGCCTTTAACTCCCTGTGGATACCCGATGAAGATCAGCCTTTAAGATTTTGGGTCCAGCTTGCTCCTTTCAGTTGCCTCCACATGTGCATAGGCTGGGCAACCAAAAATCCTCAGGTGTCCAAGCTCCACCTTCTTTCCACTCCAGATCTCCTCTGGAATGCCTCCATCAAGTTTTCTATTAGGGGACCTGTTAACAAGAAAACCAAAGAACATAATTGCATCACCCCAAAAGACCTTGGGCAGTGATGCCTGTAGCCTCAAACTCCTAGCCTTCTCTGTCAATGTATGATTCATCCTCTCTACCACACCATTCTGCTGGGGAGTCATCCTCACTGTGTAATGGCGTTGGATCCCATTTCCTCACAGTAGCTTCTGAATTCATTGCTTGTGTACTCCCCTCCATTGTCAGATCTCAAACACTTCACTGATTTTCCTGTCTCCTTTTCAACACTAACTCTCCAAGATTTAAACCGGGCAAATACCTCTGATTTTTCTCTTATCAGATATACCCATACCTTCCTGGAGTAGTCATCAATGAAGGTCAAAAAATACTTAGCCCCACCTCTGGCTGACACAGGGGCCGGTCCCCATACATCTGAGTGAACTAGTTCCAGAATACCTTCACTCTGCTTGGAACTGCTGGCAAATCTTACCCTATGTTGTTTGCCATAAATACAGGGCTCACAGATGTCATTGTCCTCCTTCTTAAGTGCTGGAATCAGACATTTTTTGCTGAGTTCTATAAGCCCTTTATCACTCACGTGTCCGATTCGATAGTGCCACAGTTTATAGACCAACTATTCCTCCTGTGCCGTTGCTAGCACCTCTGCACTATCTATGGCCACTGAGCCTTCCATCTGATAGAGATTATTTTCCAACCTTCTCCCTTTCATCACCACTAATGCACCCTTGGTTATCCTCAAACATCCACTCCCCGGCTGGCTTCCAAAAGCATACCCATGCTTCTCCAGGTAGCCTAAAGAAATTAGATTCTTCTTCAACTCCGAGACATGTTTGACATTGGTCAAAGTCCTTATAACCCCATCATGCATCCTCACCCTTATGCTTCCAACTCCAGCAACCTTACAAGGATAATTATCACCAAGGCATACACTCCCTCTATCAGATTCTTCATAAGTTGCAAACCACTCCCTATGCGAAGTATAATGGTGAGAATAGGCTGAGTCAAGTGTCCAACAACTATCACACTTCTTGGTCCCATCTGAAACTACCAGTACATCATCTTCACTGTCTTCAGATGAATTTGCACCACCATTGCTGGCTGAACCTCCCTTGTAAATGCCCTTCCCCTTCTCATTCTTCAGAAGTGGACAATTTCTCTTCAGGTGACCAATCTGATGACACTTGTAACACTTCCATGCTTTCTGCTTGCCTCGAGACTTAGATCTGCCTTTGGACTTGCCTTTAACCTTTTTCCAGGGTCTTCCTTGCCTCTCATTCACAGCAAGTACCTCTGTGTTAGAGTTTCCCATGCAGATCTTTTCTCTTTGCTGGTTTGATCTCAGCACCCCCACAACCTCTTCATAATTCAGGGTCTCCTTCCCATACACCAAGGTTGTAATCAGACCATCATAGGAACTGGGTAGCGAATACAACAAGATGAGGGTCTTGTCTTCTTCATCAATCTTCACATCAAGGCTCATCACCTCTGAGCACACTTGATTGAATTTCTAAATATGGACCACAAGATCACCACCCTCAGGCATTCTCAAACCGTACAACTGTTTCTTCAACCACAACTTGTTTGTCAAGCTCTTTCCCATGTAAGTGTTCTCTAAAGTTTCCCAGAGCCCCCTTGCCGTGGTCTGCGTGCAAATCTCCGGCAATACTTGATCAGCCAAGCACATCCTGATTGTACTAAATGCAATCTTCTCTAACTCCTCCCAATCCTCACAACTTACATTATCTGGTCTTTGTTTCACCAAGACCTTATAAATCCTTTGCTGTACCAATAAATCCTTCACCCTTTGCTGCCATAGGGTGAAGTTTTCCTTGCCATCATACTTTTCAAAATTGAATTTAAAGCTACTAGATGCCATATCCAACCAAGAAACAATGCACACAACAAAAACAGAAAATTAAACTTACTGCAAAAATTTCTGGTTTGATATCTTACCAAGAAATACCCAAGATCTAATCTTTTCTCCACTAAATCACCGAGGCTCTGATACCAAATGAAGAGTGGTTCGTCCTATTTCTACCCTTGGAGCATAGCACGCATTCGACCAGCCCCAAGTCGTGTGGAGATGCGGAAGCGAGATGATATTCCTGCTGAAATTCTGCAGCAGAATTTTGGATCTTGATCTTGGTAATCTTTCCGGATTGATTAGCAACTAGGATTTTCTTTGGTTTTTTGTGCCCCAAGATTGTAAGAGAGGGTCGTGGCCTCTCTTCTTTCTCACATGAACCTTCAGATCTGATCTAGAAAATCAAGAGACGCTGCCTAAGGAGAAGGTGCTGCTAGGGTTTCTTCCTTCTCTTTCCTTGAGAGAGGCGGTTCCAAGAAGATGGCTAGGGCAGAGATGGCAGCAATAAAACCCTAGAAATCTAGGGCATCTATATGTGAGAAAGAGAGAAAGACGTGGATAAGATAGAAAAGGAGAGGGATAGCTTATTTTTGGGAGAAAAGAGTTTCTTTTATTTTTTCTATAATCATCATCGTTACATGATTATATCAAACCCGTCCCTATGACGGCCACCAAAATAAAACCAGCACCACATATGAACCGGTGCCTTATTATATAGATAATAAACCCTAAAAAACTTTTTTTGGACCAGCCCACACCTTGGGCCCAAACCCAGCCCAATGATAGACTAGCCTTTTCAAGACCCAATAACCTGGGCCTTAAATATGTGGAGCCTATAAACTTTCATCCTAGGATTTAAGCTTTGAAGTATCACACCAGGCTCTACACCCATCCTGATGGGGCTAGCAAGAAGAATCGAATGATGGGGCCAAGCCAAGGCCGGGGAAGAAGCCGGCAGCAAGTGCGGTGCGGTAGATACAGCGAAGGACGGTAGATATAGCGAAGGAGAGAGCGAGGGTTTAGGCGTGCGAATGAGAGAGAGTTCAAGTTGAGCGAAGGAGAGATCAACGGGGTTTTCCTAATGGGGTGCCAAGGTTTTCGCATCCCATCAGATTTGGTGAGCGCTCACAGGTAAAGGGCAATTGGCACACCTACCATGCCATAGCGGTGAGCAGTCCAATTTAAAAATCTCTCAAAATAAAAATAATAAAAAATATCAAATGTTTTTAATGAATAATGTCTAATGAAATTTCCATTCCATCTAAAAGCTTAAGGCTATGTTTGGCATAGCTGGGGTCAGCTGATAGCCTATTGATCAGCTAACTTATGCTAGTGCCAGTCTTCAACGGACTCTGATCATCAATCCCCTCCTCCGTGACATTTGATCGGTTCTGCGTGATTCCCACAGAATTCATATCCGGCACATCTATCATATGGGTTTTTGGACATAGAATCAGAGCGACCCCTGTTCTTTAGCTCTTAAGCAAATTTTGTACTCCAGATATTTCTGGACTGATTTGTACGAGGTTAGTGTGATTGTCCGTTTGTACTCAAAAATAAAAAAAATAAAAATAAAATTAAAAATTATTTAAACTTTTAAATCTATATGATACCTTTTACCTAGCCGATGTGGGTGGGATATATTTAATTCATAGGTTTTCCCACCTAGTGGCATGGCATGAAACCTTTATTATTAATTAATTGGCTTCATGCACTCTATAATGAGGAGGGGCTCGCCTATCGCCCTGGTCCTACTTGATCCGACTAATTGGGTCCTACGTAGAACTCGTTACCTCTCCGGTGAGAGGCTTGCATGACTGACAGTAGTGTGATGCACAGGGCCTGGTCTGATACCTAGATGCCCAAAAGCTTAAGCCATTGGGCAGAGGACGTCCCAGACCTTCACAATTTATGTGGCTGAATTCCCGTAGTACTTGGTTGATGTGAGATCACGCAACGCAATTAGTTCCAAAATAAAAGAAATGATACTCGATCGACTTCTTCTCTGGTTCTCTCATTTTTATATTAATTAGCGAATGGATTTTTTTTTTTTTGTTGCTCCTGGAAACAACATTATTAAATAGAATCTAACATTGTATGATCTTCCAGTTAATATCTATGCGAGAGAAACTTGGATCAATTTTGAGAGGAAAGTTATGATAAACGAAGCTCAGCAACCACCAACCATCTCCAACACTGTGGAACTTCCACCTCCACCAACCTTTCTACTTTCACAAGCAAATCTCCGTGCCTTTCGAGCTTCCTCATACCAATGGATCCTTGCCACCATCACGCACAAGCCGACCACACTCGTCCCACTGCCCAAAAGAAAGCCCAACAGCAGGCCGCTAAGCCCAAGCCCAGCTCTGAAAGACAATACCACGGCCGAAGGCAGGCCCACAAAGTAGAACCCCACCGCACTGCACATGCCCAACCATGGCCTTGACGTCCCCCTCACCACCCCACCACAAACAGCTAAAGGAAAATTAAACACCTCCACCAAAGCCATGAGCAGCAGCATCCTCCTCACCCCATCCACCACTCCCTCATCATGGCTAAACAACGAGCCCCAATGGCCCCGGAAAGCCACCATCGCCAATCCAGCCATGCACCCCGTGACGAGACTTTGGCCAAGGAAACATATCCGGCATTCCGAGCAGCCCTGCCATCGCCTGCACCGAGCTCATTGGACACGCGGGTCGACACACAAGTGGCCAGTGAGACCATCACAGCGTAGGCCAAGTAGTCGAAATTGAGCACCACGGTGAGCACCGCCACCGATCGTTGAGCGTTTTCCAGCCTGCCGGCCAGCAATATTAAGATCTCGTAGCACCACCACTCGAGGCACCCGGCAAAGCAGCACTGCATGGAGAGCTTAAACAGCCGGATCCATTCGCTTGCCCGCTGTTGCCACCTCCTGCACCCTTCTTCTTCCTCTTCCTCGCGTGAAGTTTCAGTGCTGTTGCTATTTTTCTTCCTTCTCTCGGTCACACCACGTACATGGCCAGCATGATCATAGCGCAGAGGTCCGTTAGCCCAATCGCCAGCGACACGCCCTCGAGGCCCTTCGCCTTTGAGAGGAAGATGTTGAAGGGCACATGGAAAGCCAGTGCTACAGCCGAGATGAACATTATTAGAAGGGTTATCCCTTGCGAGCTCAGGTAGGCCTTGAGAGGGCAAAGGAACGAGGTCACCACTAGGTCGGGAGAAGAAATACCACGTACTGCTTTGCAAGGCCTGCGATGTCTCTTCGTTGGCCAAAAAGTAGAAGAATTTTTTCCACGTAAAGCCATAGCAAGGATATTGGAAGGCAAGCTACTAGCAATAGGATGGTGGCCATGAGGAGTGTCCTGCGAAGGAGGCTGTGGTTCCTGGCACCATGAGCTTGGCCGCATATGGGATCCATGGCCCAACAAAGGCCTGTTAGAACGGAGAATCCCGTGACGTTGGCGAAGGTGAAGCCTAGCGTCCCTGCCGCCAATCGGAGCTCCCCCAGCCGGCCAAGGAATGCTGTCGTGATGGCGGTCTTCACGAACCAAGTTGAGTTCATTGGAATCAACGGGACAGCGATTCTTTGTTGCTTTCGGAGCTCGACAAGAACAATTCGTTTGGCACTCGAGGCCCAGTTTGTAGTATTGCAATTCTTGTTTTGGTACGGCCATTGAGATAGTATTGGGTGTTGGGCTCCTTCTCTCTCTCTCTTTCTTTCTCTCTACCTGCGATGAGTACATCAGCCAATTCAAGCGATCCGATCGAGAGAGTAAGCTACGGGGGGAATGATGTGATTTGAGTGCTCGGTGACTAATTTCTGTGGCTCTTTTCGTGCAAGATTATGCTTTTAGATGAAGGTATCATGAGATCCACCGTGCAAGCCCACCATGGAGAATGATTCAGGTAAGGGTCGTAATTCCACGATTGATGTCTTTTTATCCCCATTAGAGTAGATCAAAGATATGGTTTCCACGCGTGCCACTTGCGGAGATTTATTAATTCTATCTGTCGACTTAAAAGGAACTTTCCCCCACGTCTTCCCATTATAATTATAGTCATTGGTGAAGTTGTTGCCACCTGCCAAACACAACTAACTCTAAAATGGAGGCGTTTTTATCAATAGAATTTGATTTCCAATCAGCTCGACCGATTTTGTTTACATGTACGCAAACGTAAGGTGTAAGGTGTGTTGCAGTATTTACCAATCAAACAGGACTGGTGTAGTTAAGAAACGCCTGATTTGCTGCACTTTTGTTCCCTTATCTTCTTTCTGCTGCTGAGTACTCTCTCTATCTCTCTCTCTCAAAAATATACCTCCGATCCTTAAACTTTCGTTTAAAACTCATTTTTTCCTTAAACTTTCAATTATAATTATAATTTATTTCATTTAAAAATGCTATATTTCTTATGTTTTACTGGATAAAATCAATTAAAATTAATAGAATAAATATTAGCCTATATAAAAGGATCATAATAACAAATCTAATGAAAAAGTAGAAATGCAATATTTTTTTAAAAAATATTAAACCGCAATAATTGAAAGCTTGAAAGTCAAATAAATTTTAAAGCCTCAAAATATATTTTTACTTTTTTTGAAAAAAAAAAAACTTATGACTTGAATATAGGAGGATTTTTGTAAGTTATGATTAGCAATGCGTGCACCAATCAAGATTTATATACTAATACAAAACATTATAGTATTAACTTCTGTTTAGTGTTGCTGTATGATGGAAGAATATACTTTCTGGTTCTGATTGTATGCAGAATAGAATGATCTTGTAAAAAGATAGGCTAGCATAGTATCACACAAGCAAATATCAACCATGAGATCGAGTTTGCGATGGAGACGGCAGGGAAAGAATGATAATGGAGAGAGACTAAACTTGAAAAGAGATTAATTAAACTATATTAATAATAAATAAAGTCACAAACTGGTAGGCCCTCTCGTCCTCTTGCGAAGTGGAAAGTTAGAATGGGCATGCACAACAATCACGCCTGAAATACACCACTACCACAATAAGGATGCATTTGACATGAGGTTGCAGTTGTAATATGTAATATTTTTTGATGAAAATTACAGTAATAATATTTTTTTGATCAAAATTTTAAGGAAGTAAAATTTATTTTAATAATTATATTTGGTTGCATTTGTAAATAAAGAATGATATAGTCGGAAAAAGGCTTAGCTAAGTTGAGTTGTGTAAATAAAGAATAAAATATTAACTACATCTAGAATAATATTAATATAAAAAGATATAAATGATAGTATATATATATAATATTATATTATATAAAAATATAATATATAATATAAATCATATGTAATATATAACAAACATATATATATATATATATATATATCATATATTATAATATATATATATATATATATATATATATATAAAATATTTAATATTTTATTAATCTTAATGTTTCAGTTACTTTTTATTTCTAAAAAAAATGTTTGCCTTTAATTTTATTAACTTACCTTCTTTTTTAAGTTAAATTTACCTTATTTAATATATCAGCCACAACCCTCCCTCCCTCCCCGCCTCTAGAACAAAAAAAAAAAGAAAAAAAAAGAAAAACTCATCAAAGTGAAATTAGCTCTTATAAATAAAATAATATTGAAATAAAAAACTAAGAGTAATAAATTTTTTTAACTTAGATAAATCAAGATAATGAATACTAAGATACGATTGTTAAAAGATAATGGTTGTTAGTTTGTTAGAGTTAGTTTTTAAATAAGCCTATCTTTTATGATTTGATAGGATAGCTTTAGATGGATAAGATCATAAGAGGATTATGCTTATCCGTAGAAATAAGAAACATATTTATATGGTGATGTGCTTAATGAAACAAATAGATAAATTTTATTCTTGAGAGAAACCATTCTTCTTTCCAAAATAATCTGAGTTGGAAACAATCCTAACAAAAATTGGTATCAGAGCCTAGTTCGAAGTTTAAGGAGGGACGATCGGCCGTGAGAAAAAAGTTTGGTGACGGCAAAGAGGACGAGAAGACCAACGCCAGTCCTTCCCTTCCATGCGTAGCCGACGAGCAACCTGTTTGTGAAATTTGCCGTGAGTTTTCTCAACCTTCTCTTCCTAGTATATTAGGATCTTATGAGAGACACACAGTAAAGAAGAAGAAGAAGAAAAAAAAACCGCTGCCTCTATCCTAGAAAGTTTCCTCTCCATCTCATGAAACGTGCACCACCTCTCAAGAAGCCTAAGCCTTCTCTTTCAAAGCAACAAAAAGGACCTGAGAGCCACCACCACCACCACCACCAACAACAACAACAACAATAAAATTTCTTCATGGCCTTCGTATAATAAGGGGGTTTGACTTTTCCAAAGAAGTTTTTGTTGGCGTTAGGGAATAGTTGGTGTTAATTTGAACCAGCAACCCAAGAAGACGAAAGAGCATAGTTGCCGTTAGAATCTTTTCTTGAAGCAAAAAAAAAAAAAAAAAAAAAAAAAAAAAAAAAAAAAAAAAAAAAAAAAAAAGCCAAATCTTGGCAAGAAGAAGGCCAAGATTCAACTTCCTGTGGTTGGTTGTCTTGGCGTGAGGAGTTACACCGTCAGAAGGGCTGTTTTTGTGGGAGAAGTCCGGGAGTTGATCCGGGAGAAGCATTAGTTCTAAAGGCCTATCCCACGAGGTGATCAACAAAGAAATAGTAAAGAAAAAATTGCTATAAAAAATTCATGGCAACCCCAAGCAATATTGGTATGAATATTCATCAACCTTTTATCCCTATTTTTGATGGAAAAAATTATGATATTGGAGTACATCAAGATGAAGACCCTTTTTATTTCACTAGAAGTATGGGATCTAGTTGAGAACGGGTACGAAGACCCATTTAATCCAACAAATAATCAGAAGGAGCAACTGAAGGACTACAAAAAGAAGGATGCCAAAGCCCTGTTCTTTATCCAACAAGCTGTATCTGAGAAAATTTTTTCTAGAATTATTAGAGCCACCAAATCAAAGAAGGCATGGGTATCTTGTAGGAGGAATTTCAAGGCAACATAAAGGTAAGAGCTATCAAACTTCAAACTTTAAGAAGAGAGTTAGATCATTTAAGAATGCAAGAAAATAAAAAATTGAAGGATTACTTCTCCAAAATACGGAGACTGTTAATCAAATGAAGAGCTATGGTGAAACCATCACCGAGCGAAGAATATGTGAGAAAATCTTGACTAGTTTATCTCCAAAATTTGATACAATAGTTGCAATTATTGAAGAATCTAAAGATCTTTCTGAATTAAGTGTTCATGAATTAATGGGATCTCTTGAAGCTCATGAGCAAAGATTGTTTAGGCAAAAAGAATCATCAATTGAAAGTGCCTTTCAATCTAAACTCAAAGTGGTTGATAAAAATTTTCAAAAAATCACCTAGTCATGCTCCAGTCAAAAGAGAGTCATTCAGAGGTGAAAACCAAATAGGGGAAGAGGAAGAAATATGAAAGGAAAGGTAGAGAAATGCAAAGAAATAATTTTTCAAAAAGGCAATATGATGAGAGCACTCAACAAAGGTGCAATATATGTAAAAGGTCTTCTCATGCTGAAAAAGATTGCTGGTTTAGGGGAAAACCCCAATGTTATAATTGTAAAAAGTTTAGACATGTTCAAAAAGATTGCAGATACAAAGCAATGAACAGCACACTTCTCAGAAGAAAATGAAGGTCAGTAAAGCACACTATATGCATATCAAACTGCAGAAGAGCAAAGTAATAATATATGGTATCTTGACAGTGGTTGCAGCAATCACATGACTGGTGACAAGTCTATTTTTATGGATATTGATAGTTCTTCAATTTCACAAGTGAAGATGGAAAATTGTGCATTAGTCCAAGCAAGAGGCAAAGGCACAATTAAAATTAATACCAAGAAAGGAAAAATTTATTCATGATGTTTTACTTGTTCCAGATTTGAAGCAAAGTCTTTTGAGTATTGGACAGCTTATTGAGCATGGGCATATGGTACACTTTGAAGATAATGTTTGCAAGTTATATGACAGAGGAATGAAAAAGCAACTTATGGCAAAAATTAAGATGGAGAAAAATAGAAGTTTCTTCTTATTTTGCACTATGTAAAGAATGTTGCATGGAAGATGGAGGTAAATGATGAGTCATGGCTATGGCACAAAAGGTTTGGACACTTAAATTTTCAAAGTTTGAGAAGTTTACATCAAAAGAATATGGTGTATGGTCTACCAGCAATACATGACAAGGAAGAACCTTTGAAGGATGTGCACTTAGAAAACAACATAGAGAGGCATTTCTAAAAGAGCATGTATGGAGAGCCAAAGCACCATTGGAGCTTATTCATACTGACATATGTGGGCCTATAAAACTCCTTCTCATGCAGGTAACATCTACTTCATTATTTTTATTGATGACTATTCAAGGATGATATGGGTATTTTTTGAGATATAAATCAGGGGCATTTCTTATCTTAAGAAGTTTAAAAATTATGTGGAAAGACAAAGTGGGCATTATATCAAGGTGCTGAGAAGTGATAGAGGTGGTGAATACAATTCAAATGAATTTGAAAAATTTTGTGAAGATGATGGTATACAAAGATAATTGGCTGTTAGCTATCACCAGAGCAAAATGGTGTTGCAGAAAGAATCACACTTATTGAGATGTCTAGATCTATGCTCAAAGACAAAGGCCTTCCAAATTCTTATTGGACAGAAGCAGTAATACAGCAGTTTATCTGATGAATAGATGTCCAACAAAAGCTCTTCAAATAAACACCATTTGAAGCCTGGTATGGTAGAAAGCCTTCAGTGAAGCATTTCAAAATCTTTGGATGTGTGTGCTATGCACATATTCCAAAGGAAAAGAGACATAAACTTGATGAAGTAAGTGAAAAATATCTTTGTTGGATACAGTTCTAAATCAAAAGGTTACAGACTTTTTAGCTTGAAGTAGAATCAAGTGATCATAAAAGAGATATTATTTTCAATGAAAAAGTTGCTTGGGATTGGAAGCAAAAGAAAGTTGAAGAAAATATTATTTCTCTAGATGAAGAAATTCATGATGCTCAAAATGAAGAAAATAAGGTTGAAGGTTCACCACAAACTACTTCAAGTTCAAGTCCATCTTCAGTTCTACTCCTATAAAAATGAAAAGGTTAAGTAACATTTATGCTTCTTGTAATTTCTGCATGATTGAGCCTGAAACTTATGAAAATGCTATGCATGAAGAAGTGTGGAACAAGGCAATGCAAGAAGAAATCAATATGATGAGAAGAACAAAACTTGGGAATTAGTGAATAAACCAAGTGATAAGGAAGTCATTGGCTTGAAGTGGATCTACAAAACAAAACACAATCTAGATGGCACCATTCAAAAAACAAAGCAAGATTAGTAGCAAAGGGATACTCTCAATTACCTGGTATTGATTATCAAGAAACTTTTGCACATGTTGCTAGACATGATACAATTAGAACTCTTATTTCTATAGCAGCTAATAAAGTTGGAAACTACATCAACTAGATGTAAAGTCTGCATTCTTGAATGGAGTATTAGAAGAAGAAATTTATGTTGAACAACCTCAAGGCTTCATCATCAAAGGTCAAAAAATAAGGTATACAAGTTAAGAAAGCATTATATGGGCTAAAGCAAGCACCCAGAGCATGGTACTCTCAAATTGACACCTACTTCAATGAAAAAGGTTTTCTAAAAAGTCCAAGTAAACCAACACTTTATGTGAAGAAGCAAGGTATGATATTCTCATTGTCTCTATTTATGTTGATGATTTAATTATTACTGGTAACAATGAGAATATGATCTTGACTTTCAAAATGATATGATGAGAAGATATGAAATGAATGATATGGGTTTGTTTCATTATTTTTTGGGAATTGAAATAAGTCAAAGAAAATGGTATTTATCAGTCAAAAGAAGTATGTAGAAAGCATTATCAAGAAATTCAATTTGGAAAATGGCAATAGTGTGGAAACACCTTTTGTGGTAAATGATAAGTGATGAAAGAAGATGAAAGTGGTGAAGCAATGTACAATTATACAGAAGCATTATTGGAAGCTTATTATCTCAATTACAAGGCCAGACATAATGTTTGCATCAAGTTTACTTTCCAGATTTATGCAAAAGCCAAGTAATATTCACTTTGGACAAGCAAAAGAGTCTTGAGATACATCAAATGTACTAAAGATTATGGGATCATATATGAAAGAAATAAGAATGATATGATGAAATTAGTTGGATTTTGTGATAGTGATTGGGCGGAAATATTGATGACATGAAAGCACATCAGGATATGCATTCTTTTTATGGATCATGTATCATATCTTGGGCATCTAAGAAGCAAGATACAGTGGCATTATCTTCTTCTGAAGCAGAATATGTTTCAACAACTTTGGCAGCTCAATAAATAATTTGGTTGAGAAGAATACTTGAAAATATGGGTGAAAAGTAAGAAGAAGCTACTACTGCTATGTGACAATAAATCTACTATTTCTATGACAAAGAATCCTATATATCACAGCCGCACCAAGCATATCAAAATCAAGTACCATTTTATTAGAGATGTGGTAGAAGAAAAAGAAATTGAAGTCAATTATGTGAAGACTGAAGACCAAATTGCAGATATCTTCACCAAGGCACTACCCAAGGAAATTCATTCACTTTAGAGATCTCATGGGTATCCAAGAACAACCATTAAAGGGGAGTGTTAAAAGATAATGGTTGTTAGTTTGTTAGAGTTAGTTTTTTTAAATAAGAGCCTATCTTTTATGATTTGATAGGATACTTTAGATGGATAAGATCATAAGAGGATTATGCTTATCCGAGAAACAAGAAAATATTTATATGGTGATGTGCTTAATGAAACAAATAGATAAATTTTATTCTTGAGAGAAAACCCTTCTTCTTCCTTGATTCTCTTCCCAAATAATCTAAGTTGAAAACAATCCCACAACGATAAAAAAAGACAAGTTTGATTGAAATGTGTTAGGCATTGCTCTAAGAATTAATTATCACTTCTTTGTGTAAGTTATAGATAAATTGTTTCTCAGGTATAATGACTTTGTTTGATCTTATTCTTTTTTCATAAGTATAGTTGTATGGAGTACAATCCAATGATTACTCAATACCTTTTTTAAGTGCTCTGAAACTTTTTTTTTAAAAAAAGAAACTAAAATTTTGAGAAAAATCAGAAGAATGGAGCATAATTGTTGTTGTTTGTGTTCTGGACTTGGAGCTTATAGGATTGGTTCAATCGCCATATCGCACTAAAAACATAATAAATCACATGCTGTGTGGTTCCTTTTCACGTGAAGACTCTGTGATATTTTCGAAGCCATTTCTTCTATGCCATTTCTTTACTTAAAAAAAAAAAAATCCCATCAAGCACGGCCTTTTTATGGATTAAAATCCGTGACCACGCTAGATATTATGAAATCCTTTTTTTTTCTTCTTCATCTTCTTTCGCCATGTCTATGTGGTCGTATATATATATATATGGCACAAACAAAGGTGTATTGCTTTTGAGGGCTTGCATATTTTACCGAGTCTATGTGCTCGTATGGCGTAAACAAAGGCGCAGGTGTTCATCGTTCCTCATAGCAGAATAGTGCCTTTTTTAACACTTTCAAGCATTTCTATCTTAAATATAAAAGGCTAACATTTCCTATTGCATCTCTCACAAACATGAATAGAAATAGTTAGCATTAGCTGAGTATCTTATAAATTGAACCAGGGGATCTGCACTCACTTGGTCATTCAAAAGAAGTTAATCTTATATATTTTAAGTACTTGGATTGCAACTTCTTTAAGAAAATACTACAACTGGACTTTTAAGTACGTACTAAGGTTCGAAATATTATGTAGAGGTTGTCAGACTAGGGCCTTCATAATTTTGTAATCTGGAGTAAAAGATGATCGCTACCTAATAATAATTTTTATTTGTCAAATATGCTGAAGATGAGACTCTGATCAATGAAATCTTCTTGTCCTTATTGAAAGCAAGAAAGTCATTTTTAGTGAAAATGACTTCTTCTGGATCGCTGTTACATGTGATTTTCCTATGTTCTAATTAATTTACAAGGGTAATTCTCGCAACAAACAACCCACATGTGGCTGATTAATTATATAAGTACTGACAAATAACTCATTACAATTCCTCCAAGTGATCATGTGTCACCTGATCTCAAAATCTTGATTGAGCGGATCTAAATTAAAATTTGAGCATAGAACATTGACACGAAAAAAAAAAAAAAAAAAATAGAAATGTAGCTCCTAAAAGATAGGGAACAATATCAAATCACAAATACTAAATTGAAATTGGAACATGTACGTCTGTCACTGATACCTTAACAATTATGTCATAAAAAAATTAGATTTCTTATTTTAATTGATTTTCTTTTTGATATCAGGTTTTTGAGGAGCTTCCTAACTTGTTTTGCTATCATATTAATTTTGCAGGTTATGGTTGGGGCAAAGCTGGGTCAGTTGGCTTAGTGTTCCCAACCAAACCACAACAAATCTCGAGCCACTAATTAAGGTGCACATACTATTTGGACTCAAATTTGGACAAGTTTGGTGAAAACGATGACACAAGCTTAGCTCAACCTAGATCTTGCTTTAACAAATTGAAACTAGGTACCATGCAAATCGAGCGATACAAGACAGCGTTCAACCCCATTTACAGCCTTATTTGATGGCAGATATGTAGGACCGAAGACAGTCATTTGAATAACAATACATCTAAATTCATATTTGATGAATACAAACGTGAATATGAATATAATTAGTTAATATTAAAATTCATGCGTTTATTTTTCTTTAGACAGATATAGGTTTAAATCTGATATTAGTAGAACTATAGATATAAATATGAATATAAGTTATATAGCTAAATTTTATGACCTTCAAGTCATAAATATCATTAAGGTATATTAAATCCATACTATATGGTAATATGGTCACTTGCTTGAAAGTTTATGAGTACTATATAAAATTAAAAAAGATTATAAATAGAATCTGATATTTAGATATAGAATGGATAATTATCGGTTCATAATAGTATTTGCATCCATTAGTTAGGTGCTCAAATTTATATCCATATCTATATTGATTTAGATATAAAATCAGATTTGGATAGATACCATCCAATCCATTTTCACCCTAATAGTTGCAATGTTCACGCTATTAATTAATTCCAAGTTTCTGCAACTCCAATCCAAGCTAATTGATATTTTAGGGTCTAAATTCCCACACAAATCCTCAACCATTCAAGAATTGTTTGGCCCATGTCCTAATCTACTGTGAGAAACTTTGTCTCCTTAGGGCCCATTAGTGAAGTTTACTCGAATTCCTTCATGCCTTCAAAAGTATTCACCAATGGCAATACCTTACAACTTCTTCTAATTCATAGATACTAAATAAAGTATCAGATCCATTTTAAATTCAAATCACGTTTGGTCCATTAAAAATAAATCCTACACCTTCTTGCCTGCTATATGATCAAGTTGGGTCATATCGAGATCTAATACGCTTGTTAACATATCCAAACTAAGACCCAAAGTATTTTACGAAGGAAAAGCCTTTGTACATCGTTCTCAGTGCAGTATAGCTTGCATCGAGTATGATGATTCGCTAGGTTCGCTCATGGGTCCCGCATCGTTGATGCGCAAATATCGGGATAACGTACAAAAACTTTTTTTTTTTTTCATGAATCTAACTTGGAAGCCATGCCTGATCTGCCTCGGTGATGTACAAAGACTTTTTCTTTCATGAATCTAACTTGGAAGCAATGCCTGATCCACCAGGCCTAAGTCACATAGATTTTGGGCCCAATGGGCAACAGGAGAGTGCAAGTCTGCTAGGCAGTCAATGAGTCAACAATCAACAATCCGGCCCTAATAATTCACATGACGTGGCGACTATCGGCAGCACTTTGGAAAAGATAAAAAAAATTGGCCAAGTTGTGGCTCCATCCCAACGAGGACAATTAGCTAGGCTTGAAAGCTCTCTGCCATGATCGATCTAGTCAACGAAGGTGAACCAATCGTCCGTCGCGTTCGCTGAAAGGTGGACATCGGCGAAAGCGAAAGCCCTATAATAAAACTGTGTTGATTCGCTGGGATTAATGCGGGTCACATGGGAATAGCTGCTCCCATCCCATATGCGTGGTCCTGGAATTAGGTTGTCTTACGTATTCGTTTAGTTTATGTGGCCATATATATATAAATATATATAAATATAAGGAGATGGGCTTCTTAATTTTAAAAAAGAAGGGTGATAACATTATCACAACTACAGCGCATAGCATATATATTTTAATTTGTGGATGGATGGTTGCAGAGACAAACGACAACTAGAATTTATTTCTAACCTATCTGATGAGTTGCAGTCGACGCAAGAGAAACCCTCTTTTCACAGTCGCACAGATCGAAAATCTTACCTGGTTTCTTGAAGAAGTTTGTTTATTCTTCAGAGGGTCATGAGCTCAGAGACACATGATCAGGACGCAGCTTCAAAAATCACTCTTTCTCGTCGATCGTCACCTCGATCGAACTGTATTCTGAGATGACAAAACAAATGTTTAATTAATTTCAACTGCAGTACTGGATATTTGAAAATTAGGGGAGCTTATCTAATTTTGTGCTTCTTCTTTTATAACATATAATTAATGATCAGGGCTTGTTAATGAAAATTTTGCTTCCTATCTCCCAGATTTTTTTTTTTTTTGGGAATGAAATGATATGCTAGTCAATCTAGCAAATATTTCCCCATATGAAAATGGCATTGACATGTTGCTTCTTAATCCAATCAGCTCATCATGTATTATATTAGCTCTTATATGTCTTAATCCCTATACATCATTTGTCACACCGAACATCTCAGGTGATTGATCAGCACCCGGTAACACTGCTGTCATCTATCAGCATGTTCAATATGAGCAGAACAATGTCTGAGTGTGGATAAAGCAAGCACAAATGTATAATATGCAGGCAAAATTGTTTTATAAACTAACTGTTATAAAACAATATTTATACACCAGGGACTAAAAGATAGTTCACAGCATCAATATATATATGTATGTATGTATTCAAATCTGTATTATATTCCAATCTAAATCAATTATCGTACTATGCAAAATTTTGTAGTTTTAGTTCCTTTAATTTATTTATATATTTGGATCAACTTCTACGGCACCCATGAACCCATGTATCCAAGTATATATATAGATTTTTCTTACTATCCTTAGCATTTGTAACTATCGATATTTTGATGTACTTTTTATAATTGTGGTCAACTTAATATGGATCCTCTATCTTGTACCTTTCTTGTAACTTATGATTTCATAATTTAACAATGTTACCTTACAAAACATCTCTTTTGCTAGAGCATAATGTTTTGCTTTTTTTAAAGAAGTATAAGATATATCTTAATAGTGTACTCACTTCTCGCACTGGTATGATAATGATGCCATTCTATCTCTTTCTTAAGTTTAAAGTGATTTTAATTATAATGTAAATAAGCAACATGATAGGAGTACATCATTTTAAGGCAGTTGCCACCACAACGAAAAGAATTTTAGCAACTCTTTTTTTTTTTTTTGACGCAAAAAATTTTTGCATGCTGCCAATGTTTTTTGAAAGTGTCGGCAGATGAAAATTTTAACATGCGGTTGCCGATGCTAAAAAAACGTCCGTATCTCATAAAATTTGGATACCGACACTTTTTATATCTGGTGTTCAAAACGAGGATAGACTTGGTCTGGGATTGAGCTTTTATTAGGCTTTCGTCTGTCCTTTGGGTAAAGAATCACTTTTTTGCTTGCGATTTTAAGTCCGCCCTTCTTTTCCCTTTTTTTTCTCGGGGTTTTTGTGGAGGAACTTGGGAGATGAAGTAACCTTTTTTTTTTTTTTTTTTTTCTTTGGGTTTTGGGGATTTTGGTGGGTGAAGATCCGTTGCAGGGGGACTTTTCGGTATTTGCGGCATGGGAACATGAAATGTATCACCTTCAATCGCAGAGGAACTCTTTCTTGCTAATAACTCCCGATCTCATTCTCCTTTTCATTGTTTAGTTGCTAACTGTTTGTAGTAACCCAGTCTAGATGAACCAGGTTTGGTTCAGATGAATCGGGCTCCAGTCTGTTGGTTTTTCCAGACTGACGCTTCGCTCCAGGTGAAGCGTTTAGTCTTCGGGAAACTCCCGTTCCGAGACGTCGCACAGGTGATTAAATATGAAGGAGGATGACTCCTTCCTTCACACTAGCGCGCTTCATTCTCAGGTACGTTCCCCTGCCACACAAAGAGAGAGAGAGCTTGAGAGAGAGAAATAGTCGGGAAGAGAGAGAGAGAGAAAGAGAGGCAGAGAGAGAGAGAGGACATGAGAGTCGGCCGGTGACCTCCACGGCACCGGGTGTGCATCCGATGGAGGTCCGGCCGGCCCTGGTGGCCGGTCGAGCCGCCGGCACCATGCGCACAGTGCGGAGAGAAAAAGAGAGAAAGAGAGGGAGAGAGAGAAAATTAAGGAGAGAGAGAGAGTGGAGGCCGGCCGCGGCGGCGGCCGGCTCTGGTCCGGCCAACGGCGGCCGGACCGGCACCATTTTGGCCGAAATCGGCGCCGACGCGATAAATTTCAAGTGGGAGCCGGAAGAGAGAAAGAGAGAGAGGGAGAGAAATTGAGAGAGAGAGAGAGAGGAAGGAGGCCGGCCGCGGCGACGGCTGGCTCCGACCCGGCCTCCGGTGGCCTGGCCGGACGGAATTAGGCCGGCAGCGGCCCTGGCCGCCGGCCGAAAGTTGTCCCCTGTTTCGGGCGAAACAGGTGAGCGAGGGGATGGTTTTGGCCATGGGCCGGCTGGGCCGGCCTAGTCTGGGCCTGTTGGGCCTTGCAGCAAGCAGTTTTGGGGCTGGTTTTGGGTCCCGTAACGGGCTGGGATTAGCAAAAAAATTATATGGCTAGAATCTGGGTTAATTCTAGTTTCTTAGGATATTTTTACTTCCCCAATTGGGTGTGTATAGTGGGAGATATTCGAGCCCAAAGTCGGGCCCATGAACTAGTCTGGGTAGGGTCTTAAGGGTCATTTTATTAATTAGATTTCAGTGAATTATTATGTACATTGATCCTGTAGGTGCCCAGACATCTGATTAGTTGGTTCATCATTTGGATTTTGTGTAGGAGGTAAGTAAGACTATTATGCAAATTTAATAATTGTTTAATTAATAAATTAAGTATATACAGTTTGCATGCATCTTTATAGAAATTATCTGAATTGTCTATGTAGCATGGAACTGTGAATTACAAATGAACAATTATATGATTGGTAATATTGTAAGAAATGATTTATTGATGTATATGCCAGAAACGTGATTGCCTGTACGATATGTTTATATTGAGATGACTATATGCATTTCCTAGTACTGTGCAAACCACTGTGAGGTAATGTAAAATACAGATGCATGATGTAATTGTGATGAAAATGATAATAGATTTATATGGGTCGCCGCGGTTCTCCTTTACTATGGCCCCACACATTGTAGATGTGTTCTGTTGATTTATATGGCCACACACACTGGAGATGTATTCTGTTATGTTATGGCCCCACCATTGTAGACGTATTCTGTTATGATATGGCCCACACACCATAGAGTGTGTTCTGTTATGGTATAGCCCCATACATCGTACAATGTGTTCTGTTGATTTTATATGGCCACACATCTGGAGGATATGCTCTGATTGAGGTATTGCAGGGCCGTGGGACACATAAGAAATCTATAATTACATAAACAATGAGTTTGCTAGAATGCATATCCTGATGTTTATCGAATGTTTAATTTATGTTAAGTTGAGAAAATGCATTGTTGATAGCATGTTTATATCAAGTATGATATGATTGTATAATAGGCTTACTTATTGAGTGTAAACTCATTAAACCTTCACAATGTTTTTCAGAGCCTCAGGGTTGATGATGGATATTCGGAGTTGATGGAGCTTCTAATAAATAAAATAAGAACCATTGCATTGGTGTAATCCTATGATGTTTGTGTGTAGGGCTTGTCGTAACCCAACTTTATTAGCATGACTTGGATGTAGGGTTTGATACCCAAAACTTATAACTATCAATTGTATTATGGTTGGTTTTCATATTTATTGCCCATTTGAATCGTATATCAAGATTTTTTAAGACGCCTTGCGTGCCCGGCACGCGGCAGGTTATCACCCTAGCCCAATATTTGGGTATGGGGCGTGACAGCTTTTATGGTATCAGAGCCTAGGTTTTGACCTTAGGGATATATGCATAATGACACTCTAGGCAAAATACTAGGATGATTGAGACAATTATGACTTTAAAGGAATTTCAGGAATTATGCTTTGGAAGCTTGAAATTTAAAGTTTATCAAGATATTAATTGAATTACAAATTTGATAGGAATTAAGAATGAACCATCGCATCAGAAGCAATGATATATGTGGGACTCCCAAGCTGGTGACCTTGACCAATGGGGAGGCCAAGGGGCTTCTAGAGGTTTTAGTTCCGTCAAACTTGTTGGAAATGGCTCGTAGCAGTTCCAGATCTTTAAATAATATAGGTAGATGAAACTTTTCTTGGAGATGCAATACCAGATAAATGAATTTTATTTGTAGAACTTGCATTGTTGATATTGTAAGATAAGATTATGAGCTAATCTGCTGGTTATAGAGATGATTAATATTGATGATATTTTGGTAATGAAATAGTTAACTACATGTTTTTGATCAATTACAATTGAGTACTTTTTGAATTTGAGTCTGGATGGATAAATATATATAGTGAATTTTACTAAGAAAACTTTTATTATGGATATTGCTTGTTCAAGACTGATTGTTACTTTGCTAGATATGCAGATGGTTGATACTGATGCTAATAAAATAGTTGACTGCATATTATATCATGATGGACCATTTAGGAAGAATATAAAATTTTAAATTCTGAGACAATTACTGTTTAAGTTTTTGAGAGTAGTAGACTGTATTAATCTTTAGAACTGATTTTGGCTATAAATGATCAAATATTTTGATGGTAGAAAGTGAAAGATTTTAGTAATAATGAGAATAAGATAAATTTCACTGATAAAGAATTTCATGGGGATTTTCATCTGTTAATAGATTTCTAAATCAAGATATATTCATTAATTTATTGTGCATACTATTGTACCTTTCTTCATAGTTCCTAAGTAGATATCTTTCTCTAGGATAGATAAATTATCAATCATCCATAAGTGGCATAATTATTGTTAAGAAAATAGGAGGGAGATGATTTTATTTTGATTATTATTAGTTATGGATTATGGTTAAGGGTACATCTATTATCACTTTCAAATCATAGAGAGATTACTATAATTTTAATTATGTCTTTCAGATGGTAAGTGCATTTTCAATCTTTATTGACCTTATAAGTCTTGTATCCATCTGAGCTAGATTAGTGAAGTCACTTTGAGATATTTGAAGGGTTTAAATTAGTTGGTCATGTTATGGCATGAGACATTGCATAATCTATAGATGATTTTGATAATCATTGGTAACAAAATAATCGATTCAAGAATTTGAATCATTTAAATTGCATTATTTATTGAGGATATACTGACCTATTCAGAGAAATTGATTGGTTATGGTGGTATTATTGATAAATATGAAGGAGATAAATTAATCATACTGATGATTATGATGGCACTATTATTCAAAGAAATTAAATTAGTTGATTATGATAATTATGAAAGATATCCTAAATGATTGGCTAATGTTCATTGATGTTAGCTTGAAGTATTCAAGAGTGAAACCAAGTATGTTATGATGATTGAAATAAGTGTCGTAATGATTAATGGACACATTCAACTATTTATGAGTTGAGAGAGCATTGGAAGGAAACTATCTTATATTTAATTCAAAAGAATTTAGAACTGTCTTATCGAGGAATTAACAGTAATTGATATAGGTTATTAACCTTAAGAATGGATGACATAATACATGTGATGGACTCTATGATATTTATGATGATTGTGTTGTGAGAAGTTAAGGTAAAAAAAAAAAGATGACAGGAAAGAAATACTTCTTAAGGAATTCAATTTTATTTGGTAGAAAGATCAAATTAATTTTGAAGTTGGACATGTCATTTGGGTACCTAGGAATGAAATAAAAGTTGCTAGTGAGTATCTTTAATGGTACAAAATTTGTGGACATTTAATTTCGAGGATGAAATTTTAGTGGTTAAATGTTAAATTGTTTTTGGTTTAATGGTAAACTGCGTAAATTGAGTCTGAACCCATTTGTCTCACTCTCCTAATTCGATGATGTCTTCATAAAGCTTTGTGGATTAAGCTGAATTTCTGTCCAGCCTCCACCCTCAAATAGATGGACAATCTGCATGAACCAATTAGATTTTGATGATATACTGCGAGCCTGTGATGATTTAGAAAGTGCTTGGTATAGCTTCTTACCCTTAGTGAAATTGCTTATTTTAATGATTACCAAGCCAACATTCAAATGGATTCATTTCAATTGTCTATGATATAAGGTGTAGATTCCCTTCATATTGAGATGAGGTGAGAGAGACAATTTTGGACTGAGCTGGTGTAGCAACTATGAAAAGTATCGTTAATTAAAGCAGCTTCATGTAGCTCTGAGTCAATAGAAAAGTTATGTTGATGTCAAAAAGAAAGATTTGAAATTTCAGGTTGAAGATCATTTGGAAGTTTTACTAACCAATGATATGATGAGATTTGTGTTAGAGGTGATTTGAGCCACAATACATTGGGCCATTTGAGATTTTGATCAAAATAAAGGAGGTGGCTTATAGCTTAGCACTGTCTTCATTACTCTTTGGGTGTTCAATGTGTTTCATATCTTTATGACTGAGGAGGTATATTTCAAACCCCGTTATGTGTTAGAACTTGAACCAATTTAGCTTAAGAAAGAATTGACCTATGAAGATCATCTTGTGCACATTGTGGACCGCAAGGATTAAGTTCTGAGATGGTGTAGTATTCCTTATGTCAAAGTTCAGCGGAGTAATTATTCTGAGAGGGAGACTATTTGGGAGTCTAAGAGAAAATGAAAAAGAAACATCCACGAAAAATTTGTATCTTATTACAGATCAATGATGTATCGATGACTGCGACTTTTTAATAAACATTAGTTGATTATGGAATAGAAAATTTGTGTCAGCTCCACATGACTTGGGTGGGGCTTGGGATAATCACTTACCTTTGGTGGAATTTGCATATAATAATAGTTATCAAGCCAGTATCCACATGGCTCCATTTGAGGCCTTGTATGGTAGGAGGTGCAGATCTCCTTTATGTTGGGATGATGTGGGGAAAGAAAAATTGCTAGGCCCTGAGCTGATCTAGCAGATAAGGTGCATTTGATCAGGGAGCGTCTTCGTACAGCTCAGAGCAGGCAGAAAAGTTATGCTGATGTCAGAAGAAGGGAGTTAGAATTTCAGGTTAGGGATCATGTATTCTTAAGGGTATCACCAACCAAGGATGTGATGAGATTTGGGATTAGAGGAAAGCTTAGTCCACGCTATATTGGACCTTTTCAGATCTTGAGCAGAGTTGGGGAGGTTGTTTACAGCTTAGTACTGCCTCCGATTTTATCTGGTGTTCATAATGTATTCCATGTATCTATGTTGAGGAAGTATGTTTCAGACCCCGTATGTTATAGCTTATGAGCCTATTCAGTTGAGGAAGGATTATCATATGAGGAACATCCTTTGCGTATCGTGGACCGCAAAGATCAGGTACTGAGGCGGCGTACCATTCCCTATGTCAAGATATAATGGAATAATCATTCTGAGAGGGAGGCTACTTGGGAACTGGAGGAAGAGATGAAAACAAAGTATCCATAATTATTTGAAGGTAATTTATCTATCTTAGAGTGTTGACTTTTGAGATTTATAGTATACCAATTTCGAGGCCGAAATTTTTTATAAGGAGGGGAGGATGTAGTAACCCAGTCTAGATGAACCCGGTTTGGTTCAGATGAACCAGGTTTGGTTCAGATGAACCGGGCTCCAGTCTGTTGGTTTTCCCGGACTGACGCTTCGCTCAGGTGAAGCGTTTAGTCTTCGGGAAACTCCTGTCTGAGACGTCGCACAGGTGATTAATATGAAGGAGGAGGACTCCTTCCTTCACACTGGCGCGCTTCATTCTCAGGTACGTTCCCCTGCCATAGAGAGAGAGAGAGAGAGCTGAGAGAGAGAAATAGCCGGGAAGAGAGAGAGAGAGAGAGAGGACCTGAGAGTCGGCCGGTGACCTCCACCGGCGCCGGGCGTGCATCCGGTGGAGGTCCGGCTGGCCCTGGTGGCCGGCCGAGCCGCCGGCACCGTGCGCACAGTGCGGAGAGAAAAAGAGAGAGAGAGAGAGAAAATTAAGGAGAGAGAGAGGGGAGGCCGGCCACGACGGGCGGCCGGCTCTGGTCCGGCCAACGGCGGTCGGACCGGTCCCATTTTGGCCGGAATCGGCGCCGGCACGGTAAATTTCAAGCGGGAGCCGGAAGAGAGAAAGAGAGAGGGAGAGAAATTGAGAGAGAGAGAGAGAGAGATGAAGGAGGCCGGCCGGGGCGGCGGTCGGCTCCGGCCCGGCCTCCGGTGGCCTGGCCGACGAATTAGGCCGGCGGCGGCCCTGGTCGCCGGCCGGAAGCTGTCCCCTGTTTCGGGCGAACAGGGGAGCGGGGGGATGGTTTGGCCATGGGCCGGCTGGGCCGGCCTAGTCTGGGCCTGTTGAGCCGTGCAGCGAGCAATTTTGGGGCTGGTATTTAGGCCCCATAACGGGCCGGGATTAGTAAAAAATTATATGGCTAGAATTTGGGTTAATTCTAGTTTCTTGGGATATTTTTACTTCCCCATTGGGTGTGTATAGTGGGAGATATTCGAGCCCAAAGTTAGGCCGTGAACTAGTCTGGGTAGGGTCTTAAGGGTCATTTTATTAATTAGATTTCAGTGAATTAATTATGTACATTGATCCTGTAGGTGCCCAGACATCTGATTAGTTGGTTCATCATTTGGATTTTGCGTAGGAGGTAAGTAAGACTATTATGCAAATTTAATAATTATTTAATTAATAAATTGAGTATATACAGTTGCATGCATCTTTATATAAATTATCTGAATTGTCTATGTAGCATGGAACTGTGATTACAAATGAACAATTATATGATTGGTAATATTGTAAGAAATGATTTATTGATGTATATGCCAGAAACGTGATTGCCTGTACGATATGTTTATATTGAGATGACTATATGCATTTCCTAGTACTGTGCAAACCACTGTGAGGTAATGTGAAATACATATGCATGATGTAATTGTGATGAAAATGATAAATAGATTTATATGGGTCGCCGCGGTTCTCCTTTACTATGGCCCCACACATTGTAGATGTGTTCTGTTGATTTATATGGCCACACACACTGGAGATGTATTCTGTTATGTTATGGCCCCACACATTGTAGACGTGTTCTGTTATGATATGGCCACACACACCGTAGAGTGTGTTCTGTTATGGTATGACTCCACACATCGTACAATGTGTTTCTGTTGATTTTATATGACCCACATCTGGAGGATGTGCTCTGATTGAGGTATTGCAGGGCCGTAGGACACATAGGAAATCTATAATTACATAAACAGTGAGTTTGCTAGAATGCATATCCCGATGCTTATCGAATGTTCAATTTATGTTAAGTTGACAAAATGCATATGTTGATAGCATGTTAAATATAATTCAAGTATGATATGATTGTATAATAGGCTTACTTATTGAGTGTAAACTCATTAAACCTTCACAATGTTTTTCAGAGCCTCAGGGTTGATGATGGATATTCGGAGTTTGAAGCTTCTAATAAATAAAATAAGAACCATTGCATGGTGTAATCCTATGATGTTGTGTGTAGGGCTTGTCGTAACCCAACTTTATTAGTATGACTTGGATGTAGGTTGATACCCAAAACTTATAACTATCAATTGTATTATGGTTGGTTTTCAATTTATTGCCCATTTGAATCATATATCCAGATTTTTTAAGACGCCTTGCGTGCCCGGCACGCGGCGGGTTGTCACCCTAGCCCAATATTTGGGTCTGGGGCATGACACTGTTATCCTCTTCCCCTTGTGATTCAAAATTTAAAGGAAATAACTAATTTTGTTATGTTGGCCTGAGTCCTTCGGGATCTAATTGAGAATGCTGGATATCTTCCGGAACAAAAGGAAATTTTACTTGCATCTAGGATGGTAGATCGGAGCTTCCTCGGTTGCCTAACTTGTCTGACACTCGAAGCTATGTCGCCGGTGCAGAATGTTCAGAAAAACATCGCGCTATTTTCCTTGTTTCATTTTCAATGCTCTGTTTCATAACAATTTCTTCAATTCCAGTTGATAGGATGGGAGATTTTCTAATTAAAGAGTAGGGAAGGATCATCGGAGCGAGCTGAGTCTTTGGGGTAGTTTATTTCGTTGCCGACGGAGGAGAATCGCTGCCACCTACCGCCATGGTGGCCAGCAATGAGGAGACGCAAGAGAGGAGTTAGCTTGGAAGAAGACAGTCTTCTTCCCCTGCTTTGGCTGGGTCCGACATGGGAGGCCACCAAACTTGGTGGCGCGCATCGCCACTTTTCACTAGCGATCAAGTGCCACCAACAAGGCCGAACAAGCGGAGGCATGTGGGATTGGCATTGAAGAAGCCTGCACCAACAAGGTAGAACAGGTGTAGGTTCTTCCTCCTGGACAATGCCAAACACCGACGTATGCCATTTCAGTCATGTGCCAGGATCGGAGGCAGCAATTTTGAAAAATTTTGAATTTTTTTTTTTAGCTCAACGAGGGAGAGAGGAAAAGAATGCCGCGCGAGGAAGCATGGAAAAATTTTGAAAAAAAAAATAATTCAACTTCCCGATGCTAGAAAGCGTCAAAATTTTTTTTATCCTTCGAGAAAATTTATTTCTACTCTCCGTTTGCCGACGCTTTAAAAAACATCGAAAAATATTTTTCCAACATTAATAAGCGTCGAATTTTTTTTTTTTTTTTTAGCGTAGTCTCCTTCAGATTTGTAGTGCGCCAAACTGAGTTGAATTAAGACCAACCCATAATTTCATGGATCCAACTCAATGATCCAGATCCTCATAGCTAGGCACGATCCAAGATTATTGAGGGTTAATTACATCAATTAGACTACAATAAAAGAAATGATTAGGACCATAGTTCAGACATTGGGCTTAATTTCCATGATTGGGCTAAACCTAACTTATGGATCCAACAATTTGACTCAAGTCTTAGCAACTTGTCTACTAAATTGAGTTAAGATTAGCATGTCAGTTTGGTTAACTATGATCCTTAGTACTTTGAATACCAATTTAGGCTCAATTGTTGCAAATTAGGTCAAATTATTAATCAGATCCCCATAGGTCCAATGTAACCTTTTGGATCAATCACTAGGCCTAATCAATTGAGCCTAAATCTTCATAAGTTGACTAAATCTAATATCCAAACTTAACCAACACGTCCAATTGCCTCAAATTGTGTCAATTTCAAGAGTTAGGCTCAATAAATGAGCTTGATTGATAACAGTTTGATCAATCACCCAACACTTAAGGTTAGTTAGTTAGCCTAATTACCAACACTTGAGGTCAACTAGTAGAACCAATGTCCAGCAATTAGGTCAAACTTCAGGATTAAGCCAAAGCAGTAGGCTTGATTTCCAATGATTAAATCTAATTTAAAATTTAAGCTCAATCCTTGGGGCCTAATTATTAGCAATCATGCTCAATTACGAATAATTGGATTCAGTATCTCAGTAGATTTATCATCTTGGTTCAACATATCTTGGTTCAGCATTTGACCCAATCTCCAACACTTTATTGCCCTCTAAAGCTTTGAGTCGGGTCAAGATCTATACTCTAACTTAGCTACTTGGCCTGATAAAGTCCAGTCACCATGAATTAAGCCAAATATAGCAATTAGATCAAATGTAATAGTTTGATCCACCACCCAATCTAATTTCAGTGCCTAATCACCAATTAGATTGACATTCTTAATAATTGGGTCAAATTCAACACTCAAGCTGAATCAATAGGCCCAATTACCAACAATCAGTTTCAATTCAAGACCAACTAATAAGTCTAATTATTAATAATCAGACTCAAGTTCTCAACAAATATTGAAAAGTCCTAGTATATTACTCAAATATTCAAGAGTCCTAGTATATTACTTAGCTGCTAAAGAGCTCTGGTGCATGACTTAATAATTGAAAAGTCCTGATGCAATACTTAAGTATTGAAGAGTTTTAGTGCATTACTCAATTATTGAGGATTTCTAATGCATTACTTAACTATTAAAGAGTCCTGATGCATGAATCAGCTACTAAGAGTCCTTGTATATTACTCGATTATTCAAGAATTTTGGTATGTTACTATACTATTAAAGAGTCCTATTGCATTACTGAACTATTGAAGAGTCTTAGCACATTAGTGCAATATTGAAGACTCCTAACACATTACTAACTATTGAAGAGTCCTAGCATATAACTTAATTGTTGAAGAGTCCTGGCATATAACTCAATTATTGAAGAGCCTCAATCTATTACTCTAATTGATGAAGCTTGAGTACTCCACTAATTTGGTCTAATCATCATAAGTTAAGTCAAATGTGGTACCTTGGCTTAGTTATTTGATCTGCTCAAGCCTAATTTTTAGGATTTATTGAGCTAAATTAATACTCTGTCTCAACCACCTTATCTGATTGGGTCTAATCTCCATGGATCAAGTCAAATGTAGCACCTTGGCTCAACTAACTGGCCTAATTAAATTCAAACTCCATGAATAAGATCAAATCAAAACACTAGATTAGTCATTTGGTTTGATTGGGTTTAGTTAAAACTAATTAAATAAAATGTAGCCCTCTGGTTCAGCCATTATGCTAGGCTAGACTCAATCACATTAAGTTCAATTAAGTTAATATGCTAGCTAAAGTACAACAGTCAATTAGACACTTTTCCTAAAATTAGCTTAGGTTTGTTAAAATGGCTCAGATGTTAAATCAAAGTTTAACACATAATTAATAATCAAATTTAATATATATTAATCAGGTCATGTCTACATTCTGGCTTAACCATTTAACCCGATTGTTGGTACCTAAACACTAATTAGACCTAATTATCAAAAATTGAACCAAGTCTTGTGTACAAGACTACCTATTGGACTCAAATAATCTTTATGGGTCTAGTTTAATTTAATTATTAAGCCTAATTGCCTTGAACTTAACTCGGCTAGCATTTGTAATGAATCAATCTTGATTTAGGCTGAGCCCAGTTCCTTATTTGAATCAAAATTAGGTTTCCACATCCTTATCTCTTCATTCTTATCCTAAGGTTATGAGAAAGCCACAACATTACGGAACTTCTCACTTGAGCATGTAATGTTGCTTGAGTTTTCTCCCACCTACTCACGCACATAGTTATCTCAAACTCCCTGTATCCTTATCCACTCCTATACATTCCATCTTTCTTCTCATGTATCCTCATGCCTTTTATGCACTCCCATGCATTCCATCTTTCTTCTCACATATCCTCAGGTGTCTCCACTTCCTCATCTCTAGATATTATACGCTCCAATGCCCCTTCGAAACTCCTTAAAAGGTACACAACACTCCCACATAGCTAGGATTCTCCATGTGTTTTCCTTTAATCCAATGTATACATCCTATATCCCAACAACATTTCCTTATGAGATTTCTCATAACCCATTGCCCATTTTCACAAAAACTCTATTATTCCTTTTTGTTTTTTTTGTATAGACGGGTAATTATACTACTCTAGGATGGGTCATACCCGATATATCAAAGTACAATAACTGAAAAAGATCGAGGGGCACAGATCGTCCTGTTTCCAGCTCAGCTACGGAATGAGAGGCCACCACAGCATTAGCTTCGCGATAGACATGATGAAACTGAGTATTAGGAGCTTCCAAAACCATAGAGCGGATGTCGGACAGTAAGAAATAGTGGGCATAAGGGAGCTGGGTTTCCCGCCAGATCCAGCGAATGACAATGATAGAATCGCCTTCGATAATAAGATTACGGGCACCCAGGATCCGAACAGCATAGAAAATACCTGCCCATGCCGCATACAGTTCAGCCAGAGGCACCGTAACATCAAGCAAACCAAACTTAGCCATGTGTTTTCCTACTCAACCAAACTTCCTTGACACCCCAAACACTGCAAAATATCAAAATAAGCTACTTTTTAGTGATTGGTAAACTAGAAAATGCATTTCTCTATATGCATATGCTCCATCGTATTAACATCTCATATGGATGCAACATTCCCCATTGCTCCTGCAACCTAAAACTCCTCTCTCAAAGTTCTATTTAATCCCCTACCTAAGAGGATGTCCAAGAGTGAGAATCCACATCCTAGAGCCCTTTTCTTGCCTCTTACAACTATAGAACACTCTTTGCTACAAAAACCCTACTATATTGTAACTTCAGCCATTACCTCTTACCAATGCAAGGTAACTAGAGTCCTTCCAGGTAGCTAATGATGGGGATCAGCTATCTCTTTCTTTTGAAGAGAGTTCTTTCAAATTGATCAACCCGTAGCGGGATAGACCAAGCCTTCTCTTTTTTAGTATGAAGAATTCTTTCAAATGGGTTAATAATGAAGACTAACGTTCTCTTTTTCTCAATAAGAGTTTTTTCATGTAGGTTAGCCCATTGGTGGGTAGGCTGGACTTTTTATATTCTCAATGAGAAGAGTCTTTCAGAGCAATCAATAAGTTTTCTAGGTTGGTACCTAAAAAATTTTACACACCAATTTCTTCTTAAATGAAGTTTGATTTAGAGACACTTATAGAAAGTACATCCTTGATTCTCTAAATTATGTCCTTAAAATTGGTGTGCTATGCAACCTCCTGAGTTTATAAGTTCTTAATCTGACAGCTTCCGCTACTTCTTAAGGATCTTTGCAATTTAACGCTAGCTTGTTAGTGTCTTCTACTTGAATGGATGCTTCTACTTTTTATAGGATAAGATCTTTCACCCTGTAGATCTTTTCTTAGACTCAGTAGTTGAGGTACCTTGCCACCCCTTATTGGCAGGTGGCTACTCAAATCTGCACCTATTTCTAATGCTTATCCAGCATATCTAGGTTCGCTCATAGACCCTAGTACCTCCTGAGTATTGAAGTGCTAGACTCGACTCAATAGGTGGCCATTCCAATCTCGATTAGAATAACATTTGTTTGAACCGAGGCTAAAGGGAGTCATGCATGTTGGAGTTTTGATTATGGTCGGTACACCAATAAGATGTTGCATAGCTTGTTTGCCTACAAACCTTTAGCTTTGTTGAGTTGAGGTTTCAAGGCATTTAAAATCATTTAGTTTGTGACCTAAGAATGTTGGTATAAGGATAGAATACTGAGGTAAACATTTGCTTAGCCTCAAGCTCTACACAATTCTACTCAAAGAGCTTGTTGTTGAACTTTTTCTTGTTGTAAATAATTAGGACTTTTAGGCTATCTGATGGATATTTTGGGATGCTTGAAGGCATATTTTTTTAAATTTTTTAATTATTTTGAAAATAAACATCACCAAAAGCCCTAATTCCTAAGATTTACCTTTATGCAATTCAAGAATTAAATCAACTAAAATCTTAAATAAATGACTAAGAAAAATACATGGATTGTTAAATCCAATAGTCTTTAAGAGGCACACAAGTGTATGCCCTTCAAAGATGATCCACACGAGAATCAATTCGAAGAAGTGCTCCTATTTAATTTGCTTGCTAGAACCTTTTTGGTAGCCTTTTGATCATATCAGCATTCTAATATTTCTTTGGACTTTCTTCTCTTCAAAAACTTTTCAAAAGCTTTTCAACAAGCTTTTACACACTCTAATAGCCTTCCTCTATCTCAACTTAGGACCTTATTTTAATATGATAGTGATATTAAGATAAGAGAAGAAGAAAAGAGGAGAAGAAAGGCTTACGGACTCTCTATTTTTTTGTTCTTGTCCACAGAATTCCTTTTGTCGTCCCCTTTAAATAAAAATGAAGGGGCAGTAGCTAGAAACATCGGATGGAGAGGAGGAGTATCATCCAAGAGGCATGAAGAAGGGGAAGACATTTTTTACGCAAGGAGCATCATCCAAGAGGCATGAAGAAGGGGGAGACATTTTTTATGTGAGGAGCGGTCCATATGGGAGCGCCACCTCCTAGCAATTTTCCTCCATTTGAACGGTTTCAAATCCCCTCTCCCATGTTTTAAATAATTTATTAAACATTTAAGGGGGTTTGACAAGTGGTACTTCTCCATTTGAGGCGCCTCATAAACACTTTCATGCCCCATCTAGGTGCTTTTTCATATGCCAAGGGTCTAGAGGGTTTTGGGTTCAAACCCCCACAAGCCCATATTTAAATATTTAATTAATTAAATTATTTTATTAATAAATTTAAATAATATTTAATAAATTAAACTCATTTAAATTTAAAATAAAATGATTCAAAAGAGACTATGGCCTTGGTTCAACCCAGACTAACCAATTAAGTCAGGTTAAAATTCATATCCAATTCGAATTTGATCATTATAAAAAATTAAAAAATCTCATAAATTCATATTAAACTCTAGATAGGATGTTTAATACGTGGCTAATATTAATTTAAGTTCAACTTAAATTTATTAGCCCAGAACTTAAATTAATATTAGCCCAATCAACAAGCAAATAGACCTAAACAGATTAAGTCAGCAACTTGGGTTAGCCCACTATGCTAGTATGTGATTCTGGCCAACCATTAGAATCCAAAAATCTTAATAAAAATATTTTTAACTTTTTCAATCAAATTTCTATTGTGTGTGATCCTTTGGGTTCCTCACTTAGCCAACAGTAGGTTTTTGGTTTAGTTCGATTATGTATCCGACTATCTAAAACAGATCAAATCGGACTAACATAAACTGTCAATCTGAATTAACCTTCAAATTAACTTATGAAATCAATCTAATTGATTCATAAAAACCTACAAGATAAGATTAGCATCTAGCAACATATCATACATACCCAAAGATGAAAAATTTGATAAAAATTATCAAAATACCCTTTAGTGGCAAGTTACCATGCAATTCAATTATTCGATATTCTTTTATTCCGATTAAGTGATGGGCATGGATAAATGTCAAACCCTTACACTTAATCCATTTGAATTTCTAATCATCAATGAAGACTCAACTGATGATAAATTAGAAAACCTTTTCTAATTTTATCATACTTTGATCAAGATTTTCTGAGTCAATATTTGATGAGATTACTCATGATAAATACTTCTCTTACTAGGAGTTATCAATTCTTTGTTGACCTACTCATTACCTTCATACATAATCCTTCATATCCAGCATCATCCCATACATGACTTTTTGCCATAAACACTACAGCAAATTTAAGGGATGGCAACGCTTTTAAAGTTATTTTCCGATGCTTTTTTAGCGTCGGAAAATGGCTTTTCGATGCTTTTTAAAGCATTGGTAGAAAGGGAGTGGCAAGGAAAATTGCCGACACTTTTTGAAAGCGTCGGTAAAAAGTAACTTTGCCGACACTTTAAAAAGCGTCGGCAGATTATAGTTTCCAACGCTTTTTAAAGCGTCGGGATTATCCAATTAATCATCCACATTAAATTTTAATTAGAACACAAATTAAATTCAAAGAAAATATATCATTGACAATAGTGAATCGAAGATCCGTCTAAAATCAAAATTACTACCTTCCGGATGTGGCACTAGGATATCATAAGGCAAAACAACCTCATCAGTAGGCGTCTGGATCTTACTCCACTCGATCTGCTGCGCCTCTCCACTATTCCCAAATCAACAATAACATAGAGGGAAAAAAAATCTAAATCCATGCAGAAAAAGACAGAACTCAAGAACTCATGACAAAAATAAACATTAAGAACCATCAAAATAACAATGATTTGATCCCTAATCCTAAATAGATGGTTCCATTGAGGACCGATCTACCTCAAATAGCGAGATACAAGATTGATGAACCCAGATTTCTCGTTTTCACTGCCAAGAACAAGAAACGACCAAGAACACATATCAGATCCGAAATCCTTCTTCCCAAAAGATGAATTCCAGAACGAAAAATGGATCAAGAATGAGAAAAAAAAAATAATCCGACGCCAACAATCACTTTACCTGACTCATCAAGACCAGCGACCGCATGGCTCAGCTTCGAGAGCTTCTCCTCGGTAGTGACTGCCACCATTAGCGACTGAAACACCTTTGGATAGAGAAGAAAGAGATCGAGGGAAGAGGAAAGGACTCGAGAGGCTTCGAATGAGCAAGAGGGGATATGAGAGCCAAGGCAGCAAGTGCAATCAGTGAGATACGGTTCCCTCTTAGGCGATAGGAAAGAGCCAGTTATATTGAAGCCGGAGGAAGGGAAGATGTCTTACTTAATAAGCTACAAACCGCCGTCGAAGAAGCAGCTGAAGCAAAAATAGGGGCAGAAAAAGCTACCCACCGCTCAATGCAACCTCAGAACGTGTGTGCCGAAGAACTCTGATGTCGATGCTTTGTAAAGCATCGGCAAAAAAAAAAAATGACGTCGACGCTTTGTAAAGTGTCGGCAAATTTTTGATGCTTTCAAAAAGCGTCGGCAATCTTGCGAAAATTCTCGACGCTTTCACCAAGCGTTGGGAAAAAAGAGTTGCTACCATAATGTTTTGTTGTAGTGAAATGAATATGAACCAAAATATGGATTCATGTGCATAAAATGCTATGATTGTCTCAGGTCTAAGGATTACTTATATAACTTCCACTGAGAGAATAATCTATTATGATAAGTAAGTAAAATTTTTATTGGATGATCTTCTATCAGATCAATTTAGTAAACTCATAACCTAATGAGTACCCACATCCTTATATTAGTATTCCTACATAAGTGGTCGTGAGACCAACCATCTTCATAATCGAGCATACATAAGATGTGCTAGTCTATTCGGATTCATCGATCCCCAAATCAATGATTCTATAACTAGAAATATTCTAGATTAGGGTTAATATATTTTAGGTCTCATTGTTATCTCTGTAACCCAAAAAACTATTGCCCTATCCTATGGGGTTCATCATAAAAATATAAGACACAACATATGATGAAATATAAAATTACCTGTGAGGCCCTCCTTAAAGATCCCATATCAGGTAGAGAAGAAAAGGATGAGTGATTTATATGTAGTAAAGCAAGAAGGATAAGGTACCAATTGGATCCCTTTTGGACTATGGTGGTCCAAGTTGGTGTGGGCCTTGTCCGTCTTGCTTTCTTGTAACGGAACGGGTTCGTGGGTGCAGCACCCAGGGCTCGGGTCGTTATAATAAAAAAATGAGGCTACTACGAAGGTGAGGAATATCGGCTCACCGCTAAGTAGCCTCTTCGAACTACCCGTAGCTTACCCCCTGCCAACCTTCATGAAATTGGACAAACAACTTTCGAGTACCATCGCAGGGCATCGATATATTTCTTTTTAGGGTATAATACCAAAAAAATTACCTTCAACCGCAAAGGAAGAACTCGTATTAAGAGCAACAAATTACAATGGCACTCAAACTCCCTTTCACCCCAGGCGTATTGTGAGGTCCTCCTTAAAGATCCCACATCGGGTAGAGGAGAAAAGAATGAGTGATTCATATGTAGTAAAGTAAGAAGGATAAGATACCAATTGAATCCTTTTTGGACTATAGTGGCCCAAATTGGTGTGGACCTTGTCTGTCTTGCTTTCTTGTAACGAAACGGTTCATAGGTGCTACGGGCCTGGGGCCCGGATCGTTACAATATGGTATCAGAGCCATGCACTAGCTGAAGTGCAGGATCTAAATGCCACACAGGGCAAAGTGCTACATTCATGGGGGATGGGAGCCACCTTTTGACTTGTGTGGCACTTAGATCCTGTACTTTTAGCTGATGCATGACTCTGATACCATATTGTAACGACCCGAGCCCTGGGTGCTGCACCCATGGACCCGTTCCATTACAAGAAAGCAAGGCAGACAAGGCCCATACCTTGCCACCTCGCTGGGCCTGAGCTGCGGCCGATGACCCCCATGGGTACCGGGTGTGCGTTCGGTGAGGGTCCGACCGGCTGGTGGTGACCGGATGTGCCACCAGAACAGTGCCATGCCATGGAAGAGAGAAAGAGAGAAAGAGAAAGAAAGAGGGGAAGAGAGAGAGAGAAGGGGGGAGGGCCGCGACGGCGGTCAGCTCTGGATCGATCGCCGGCAGCCGGACTCCTCGAGGCTTGGCTGACGGCGGCCCTGGCCGCTGGCACGAGCCTCCCCTGGTTCAGGCGAACCAGGGGAAGGGGGGATTTGAGGGGAACAGGGGAGACCCTGTGGGCCGTTTGGGCTATTTTGGTCTTGGGCCTTATTAGGCTGGCTCATGAGCCACTTTTGAGCTGAGTTTTGGGCACTATATTGAGCCAGGATTAGAAAAAAGAAAATATGGCTTAGATGATGTATTGATCCTAGTTTCTTGAGGTATTTTTATTTTTTCATTTGGGCTTATATATTGAGAGGTATTTGAGCCCAAAGGTAGGCCTAGGATTAGATTGGGTAGAATTTAAGGGACACTTTATTATTCCAATTTTAGAGACTTAATTATGTAAAATGATGCTGTAGGTACCCAGATGTCCAAATAGCTGGTTTATAGTTTGGGATTAGCGTACTGAGGTAAGTAAGCCAATTATCATGATTTTATAAATTATTTAATATATAGATCTTTGGATTTATAGCTGTATTAAATTATGAAATGAAAAAAATAAAATTTTGATATTTGATTTGGTTATTCTGAAATTAGTAAATAGTACCATGAGTATGCAATTGAGTATATGCTATAATTATATGTAACTGTTAATATTTTACAAAGTAGTAGATTATAAATATGCAAAAGATGAAGGATATGATTATCTTGACTTTACAAATATATTGGTACTATTGATGTATCTTTTATGCAAATGCTAAGAATGTACAAACCACTGTATATATGATGTGAGAAGCTTATGCTTATATTGATGCATGATGTATTACATGCAAATATGATGATGATATTGAGATTATGTTTATATGTGTCGCCGTGGTTCTCTTATGATGTGATAAGATGTGAAATGCTAAGTAATACGGACCCACCTCCACAGAAAAATATATGTGGAGGATACACATCTGTAGGGTGTGTTGTGATTGATTATGATAGATGGCATAACGCTGGTACCAAGACCCTTTCTCTTAGGGGACATTTAAGAGTGATATACCAGTTGGGTGTTATAGGGCCATGGGACACATAAGAAATAGTAATTATATAAATACAGTGGGTTTATTTACATTGCATATTTGGCATTTATTTTATGATTAAGCTTTCAAAAATTACTTTGAACAAATGATATGCATATTCTGTTGGCCCAGATAACAACCCAAGGGGGGGGGGGGGTGAATTGGGTTCTTTAAAAAATTAGCCTTTTAAATTAATTAGCTTGAGATGAATGAAGGCAATATGCAAAGTAATTATAAATTGCAGTGAATAAAACAGAGATAGAGAAAGAGACAATAGAACACGCAAACACAAAGAATTTATAGTGGTTCGGTGTATCCAACACCTACGTCCACTCCCAAGATTCACTTGGGTCCACACTATAATCACCCTAGATTACAGCAGAGTTGTTTTACAAGCTCACAACTCGAACTTGTTGTTTTCCCGGGCGCACAACGAACCCAGCTGGTTTTCAAGGGCTCACCAGCACAAAAACCCTTAACCCAAGCTTAACCAAGCTTAAACTGAGGTAAGACTACCTCCTCTAGTTCAATCCCCCAGATTGAGCTAGACACAAAGAATAGAAATATGTTTGTTTAGTTACAATGGCTCCTTAATGAGCAGATAAACAAATGTAAGAATAGAGTTTAGATAAGCCTGATTTGCAGTTGGTTTGCTTTGAGCTTTTCTCCTTTTCTTCAACTCCTTGGAGGTGTAGAACCAGGCCTCAGCTTGGATTCTTCACGGAAGATGTGTTGGAGTTGATTTGGGCTTTCCCTCTTTTCTTTGAGTGTTGAAAATCTCTTGATATACTCTTGAATAGCACTTGGATTTTCTTCAGAAGCTTCCTTGGATTGAGCTTGAACACAGAAGGAACTTCCCTTGATTTCACACTCTTTCTTTCACTCTATTTTGAATCTCGGATTTTTTCAACTGAAGCTCTGTTTTTCGATTTTTCTCTTCTTTTTCTTTGAAATAAATTTTTCTCTATTCGTCTCTCTTTGATTTGAAAACAGCTTCACTATTTATAGATTCTGCAAGAATATAGCCGTTAGAGACAAAGAAAAATAGCCGTTAATCAAAAAACTTACCGTTGGAGCTGAGTTGGCATCCGTAAAAATTTTGCCCAGATTTGCTGGAGTCGACTCACCAAAAGTAAAGTGTCGACTCCTGAAAGTCGGGGGTCAACTCATGAAAGTTGGGGTCGACTCGCGAAGTGCTCAGAAAAACACCTCTGGTGTCTGAGCGGAGTCGACTCGCACAGTCATGGAGTCGGCTCGACAAAATCGGGGGTCGACTCGTGAAATTACCTGGGTCGACTCGAGACAGATACACATTTCTATTCTCTGAGTGGAGTCGACTCTGAAACTCAAGAGTCGGCTCCGGAACGTATCAAAAATCAGAAACTTTTCTGATTGACTTTAAAATCGTTCCAGATTCATTTTAATTCATATTTTTGACTTGAATTCAATAAAATTGACATTAAGAATTAATTCAAGAAGTATTCCATAAACTCATTGATTTTAATATGAATTATAAAATTTCTTTTTGAAAGCTTAAACATTGAGCTTAAAGTTACTTTCAAAATGATTAATGCCCAACTTTAACATTCTCATTGATTGTTCAAAATAAATTCATTGCACATGTAAATAAACTCATTGCATCTTTTATCATACTCATGGCTTTTAGTAATCATCAAAATCAAAAGGATTGGGGCATAAAGTTTTTCAACAAACTCCCCAACAATCTCCCCCTTTTTGATGATGACAAAAACATTGAGTTTATGCATGATTGATTTGTGAATTTATTTTGATTTCATAAATAGGCTTAGGCTCCCCCTGAATGAGGTAGCTCCCCCTATGAAGCTTAATCATTCAATTAATTATCTCATTGATTAATTTGATTTTCTCATATGCATATTCAATCATAAGATTATAAAAACTATAAAAACTCTCCCCCTTTTTTGTTATCAACAAAAAGGTAGAGAAGCATAAACATTCATTCATTCATTGATAGAAAGAAATACATTGAGTAACCAAAATTGACATTTCATTTCATCAAAGAGTCTAATACATTAAAGTGTTTAATACATTGATATCAAAAAGTAAAACATAACAACAATTTCAATACATAGCAAGGATTGAAAATCTAATACATTAGAAATGAGTTCTAACAATCCTTGTCAGATGATCAACTATGTTCTTCATTCCATCAGTCTGTAATTTTACATAATCTTTTAGTCTCTCATCTACAAAGGTGCAAGCAGTTGAGATTTTATCTTGTAGCTCTGCATTGCTTTTAGAGTAGGTTTCGCCATCTCCGCAAATATCTTTAAGCTCTTCAAAAATGTTCTTGAGGTCTCCACTTAAAGATTTGACGAAGTGCTGAGAGTAGACTCAATTTTAGTGATTCGATCATCAAGTGAGTATAGAGTTTCCTTTAGGTTCATGAACTTAAATTCAAACTCAGACTTTAATTTTTCAGACTGATCTTCTAAGAGTCCTTTGAGTTGCATTAATTGTAGATCTGAGAAGCCAGCAGTAGAGGATGAAGCTTGATCAATTGACTGAGCGGGTGTAGGAGCAGGTGCTGAAGTAGGAGGGCTCGGAGGTGCAGGTGAGGATTGTCTAACTAATGGACCTGGTGCATCAACATTCGTAGCTCTCTCTTCTACTAACCCTTTCCTCTCCCATTTTATTTTTCTTAATAAAACCCATCCGATGAATGGTGGCCAAGCTATAAAAGTCTGTATGCCTCAGATTCCTCATTGGCTCACTGTCAGATATAACAACTCCTTGACTCAGAAAAATCTTTGTAAGAATCATTCCATAGGGCAAGCTAGCTTTCCTTTTCCTCCACAGTCAGCGATGTACCAAAGAATCATACTTGGAAGGTTTATAGGTTTGCCCGTGACAATGGCATCCATCACAAAGATATCTCTTTCAGATACATAATCAAATCTTCCTATCTTTGGAAAAAGTATCCTACTGCAAATGTTATGAAGTAACCTCAGTTCTAATGAAAGTTGGTTGGCAAACACCTCTTCAAATCCTACAACATCCTGGTTTAATAATCTAGCAAGAGCAGGACTTCGGTCTTCAGAAGAAAATGTGGCTGTACCTGATAAGGGTAGATCCAATAGTCTCGACAGAAGCTCTACAGTCACTGAGATCCTATGTCCTCTCACTGTGCTTATGAGACCATGATCACCTCTAGACAAATTCTTATAGAACTCCTTTACTAGAGCGGGATAAGTGGGGCAATCCAGTGAACATATCTTCTCCCATCCCATCTCTATCAATTGTCTCCCTAATAAAAATCCTCTGCCTCAAAAAGTTCAAAATCCACTTTCCTACCCATGGTTATGATTCTATCTGCTAAACGATCTACCTGAGTAGGAGCAGCAGCTGGAGAAGCATTGGGGGTTGAAGATGATGAAGTGGAATCCGTGCTTGGAGAAGGCTCACGCACCGGACGCTTCACCGTCTTCCTCACGGCACGCTTCCGCTTCACATCGGCCGCAGCAAGATTGGAACCTCTAGTTTTGGGTGCCATTGGTCGATTGGAAGTAATAATCAGTGATTTTGGGAATTTGGAAGGTCTGGAGATATTTTGAGAGAGTATTTTGAGAGATTGGAAAGTTTGAAATGAACGGCAGTCGACTCTGCCCTAGATAAATCGACCTGGGACCACTTCGAGTCGGCTCGCGCAAAGCCAGGGGTCGACTCCGACAGTCACAGAAAACCATCCCGACTTGGAGTCGACTCGCGCCGAGAAGGGGTCGACTCCGAGAGTTTCAGCAGAAACTAGGAGTCGACTCCGATACGCACCGAGTCGGCTCCGAGACCATTTCAGAGCAAAAACATGAAATTTCTGAAATTCCAGAAATGATCATGAAAATTGATAAAATAATCATTGAATATGAATGGATCAATTAGATATGAATTCTAGATAAGATTTCCTTAAAGATCAAGATTTGAAAGAATCTTAGATAAAATTTCCTTAGGGGTTTCAAATTCATTCTAATGGATCAAAATCCCTAACTCTCCTCTAAGATAACAAAATCTTTCTTCACTTAAAGGTTTTGTAAATATGTCAGCTAATTGTTCTTCAGTGTTAACATAATCAAGACAAATTTCATTATTAGCTACATGTTCTCTTATAAAATGATATCTAATTTCTATGTGTTTTGTTCTTGAATGTTGAATTGGATTTTTAGTTAGATTGATTGCACTTGTGTTATCACATCTTATAGGTGTTTTATCAAGTGTGATACCATAGTCTTCAAGTTGTCGCTTAATCCATAGGATTTGAGCACAGCAACTTCCAGCTGCTACATATTCAGCTTCAGTAGTTGATAATGCAACTGAATTTTGCTTTTTGCTAAACCATGAGATTAAGTTACTTCCTAAGAATTGGCATGCACCACTTGTGCTTTTTCTATCTAACTTACATCCAGCATAATCAGAATCAGAATATGCAATCAGATTTAATGTGAGTCTCTAGAATACCATAAACCTACATTTTTGTTCCACTTAATATCTTAAGTATTCTTTTAACAGCAATTAAATGTGATTCTTTAGGTTCAGATTGAAATCTAGCACATAAGCATACAGCAAACATAATATCTGGTCTACTTGCTGTTAAGTAAAGAAGGGATCCGATTATACCTCGATAATATTTTGATCAATCTTCTTACCTTCTTCATCTTTGTCCAGCTTGCATGAAGGACTCATTGGTGTTCCGAGGGGTTTAATTGATTCCATACCAAACTTCTTTAGGAGTTCTCTTGTGTATTTGGTTTGGTTGATAAAGATTCCCTCTTTGCTTTGTTTGATTTGGAGTCCAAGGAAGAAGTTGAGTTCTCCCATCATGCTCATTTCAAATTCTCCCTGCATCAACTTAGCAAATTCTTGACATAGAGAATTGTTAGTAGCACCGAAAATAATATCATCAACATATATTTGTACTACTAATAAATCTTTACCTTTTCTTTTCAAAAATAAAGTTTTATCAACATTTCCTCTTGTAAAATCATTTTCAATTAAGAATTTACTTAATCTATCATACCAAGCTCTAGGTGCTTGTTTCAAACCATATAAAGCTTTGTGCAATTTAAAAACGTGATTTGAAAATTCATGATCTTCAAAACCTGGTGGTTGTTCTACATAACTTCTTCATTTATAAATCCATTTAAAAATGCACTTTTAACATCCATTTGAAATAAGTTAAAATTCATATGACATGCAAATGCAAGTAAATCTAATGGCTTCAATCTAGCTACAGGTGCAAAGGTTTCATCAAAATCAATACCTTCTTCTTGATTATATCCTTTTGCAACTAATCTAGCTTTGTTTCTAATTACTATGCCATTTTCATCTAGTTTATTTCTATATATCCATTTTGATCCTATTACAGAATGATTTTTAGGTCTTTCAACTAAAGTCCATACATTATTTCTTGTAAATTGATTTAATTCTTCTTGCATTGCTAACATCCAATTATTATCTTTTTAGCTTCTTCAATAGTTTTAGGTTCAATTTGAGATACAAATGCAAGATGATTACTAATATTTCTCATGGATGATCTAGTTCTTATTCCTTGAGATGGATCACCTATAATCAATTCCTTAGGATGACTATAAGCATATCTCCAATCTCTTGGAAGATCTATATCATTATGATTATTAGTATCATCATCCTTAGGTGAATCATTATCTTTAGCTCTTGTTCATGATCTAGAAGATACTTCAATATTAAGTTTTTCAAGATCTTTTTCAATTATGTTTGTATCTTCCTCATCATCAATCTTTTCAGAATGATGCTAAAGATTCATCAAAAACTACATGAATGGATTCTTCTACTAAAGTTTTCTTGTTAAATACTCTATATGCTTTACTAGTTGTTGAATATCCTAAGAATATTCCTTCATCAGATTTAGCATCAAATTTTCCTAAATTGTTTTTACCATTATTATGAATGAAACATTTACAACCAAATGCATGAAAATATTTTATATTTGGTTTTCTTCATTCCATAATTCATAAGGTGTTTTCTTTAATATTGGTCTTATTAAAGCTCTATTTAAGATGTAACATGCTGTGTTAATAGCTTCCGCCCAAAAGTACTTTGGGAGTTTACTTTCACATAGCATGGTACGGGCCATGTCTTCTAGAGTCCTATTTTTTCTTTCAACTACACCATTTTGTTGTGGAGTCCTAGGTGCTGAAAAGTTATGATTAATACCATTTTCATTGCAAAAACTTTCAAATAAGTGATTTTCAAATTCAGTTCCATGATCACTTCTTAGAGACACTATGGTAGTGTTTTTCTCATTTGTGACTTTCTTGAAGAATTTCAGAATATCGAGAAAGTCTCATCTTTGTGAGCTAAAAACATTACCCAAGTGTATCTAGAGTAATCATCTACAATCACAAGACCATATTTCTTTCCTCCTAGACTTGTGGTTCTAGTTGGTCCAAAAAGGTCCATGTGAAGTAGCTCTAAGGCCTAGAAGTTGAAACAATATTTTTAGATTTGAAAGAACTTCTAGTTTGTTTTCCAAATTGACATGCATCACATATTTTGTTATTTTCAAAATCTAATTTAGGTAAACCTTTAACTAAATCCATTTTAATTAGTTTTGAAATAAGGTGTGTGCTTGCGTGACCTAATCTACGATGCCACAACCAACAATCTCATTTATATTAGCATTGTCAGCAACTAAGCAATGACTACTTTAGATAATTTGTCTAAGTCAATCATAGTATACATTGCCATTTCTATTTCCAGTAAAAACAATGCTATTATCAATGGGATTAGATACAGTGCATAAAGAAGATTTCAAAAGATATTAAAACCTTTATCACATAATTGGCTTATACTAATTAATTGTGCTTTAAACCATCAACATAAAGTACATTATCAATAAATGTGAGGGAGTTATTTGAATTTACCAAACCCCATAATTTGGCCTTTGCCATTATCGCCAAATGTAACAACTCCTCCTTTCTTTTCTTCTAGGGTGATGAATTCTTCTTTGTCACCCGTCATATGTCTTGAGCAGCCACTATCAAGATACCACTTTTTCTTTGATCTTTTGGCTACAAGACATTCCTGCAATAAATCAAACTTTATGTTTAGGTACCCAAGCTTTCTTGGGTCCTTCATGGTTAGTACCAACAAAATTGTTCCTTTCGGAACCCATATTTTCTTCCCTTTAACATTTAAGTTTTTATTAGGTTTCAGATTTTTACATTCATATGATTTATGCCCTTTTTGATTACATTTAAAGCATGTAAATTACTTTGGCCAGCACTTACAAAAATATTTTTAAGTGATTTTGTTTTCTTAAAGTGTTATATCCTAATCCGGCTTTGTCAAAAATAGCTTTTTGACTATTTAACAACATGTCTAATTTAATTGAACTTAATGTAAACTTATCAACTATGTTTTTATGTTTTTCAACCTCATCTTTAGTTTATCTTTTTCATTTGAGATTGATTCCTTTTCATTCATTAAAATTTTATTTTCAGATTTAAGTTTCTTAATTTCATTGTTAAGATTTTCTTTTTCATGAATGAAGGCTAAGTTTTCATTTTTCAAAAACTTATATTTCTTTTTCAAAATTTTAAATCCCCAACAAGTTCATTAAAGGCATCAAAAAGTTCATCGAAAGCAAATTCATCGCAAGGGTTGTCGGAACTTACCTCGTCATTGTCGTCCGCCATAAAGCATACGTTTGCGACTTCTTTTGCTCTTCTTCTTCGGAAGAAGATTCCTCGCTGTCACTCCATGTCGCCATATAAGCCTTCTTTTTCTTTTTATAGGCTTTCTTCAACTTTGGACATTCATTTCTAAAGTGCCCCAGTTTATTACACTCATAGCACGTCAAGGGGTCTTTCTCTTTTTCCTTGTTCTTGTCCTTAATCTTATCCTTTTCTCTTTCCCACTTAGCTCCAAATTTTTTCTTATGGAAGGGTTTCTTTCTCCTCATAAATCTCTTAAATTTCTTTGCCAAGAGAGCAGTCTCCTCATCATTATCATCATCATCATCACTGCTGCTCTCTTCTTCTTTTGCAGCTTTGAGGGCAATAATTTTTTTTTTCTTTGAATCCTCCTCAACATGCTGCCTCATAGTCAGCTCATGGGTCATAAGGGATCCTAGAAGCTCCTCTAAGGGTAAAGTGTTGAGGTCCTTAGCTTCTTGGATTGCAGTCATTTTTGCTTCCCATGATCTTGGTAAAGACCTAAGAATTTTCCGAACAAGTTCAGAGTTAGTATATGTCTTACCAAGACTTTTCAAACCATTTACAATGTCCGTAAATCTAGTGTACATGCATGCAATGGTTTCAGATTGTTCCATGCTAAATATTCATATTTATGCACAAGTATATTGATCTTAGATTCCTTAACTTGGTTGGTTCCCTCATGGGTAACCTCTAATCTATCCCAAATCTCTTTAGCGGAATTACAAGTAGAGATTCGATTAAATTCATTAGCATCTAAGAGAACAATATAAAACATTCATGGCCTTAGCATTGAGCTGTGCCATTTTCCTATCATTATCATTCCAGTCCCTTTCGGGCTTAGGAACAATAGTGCCATCTATAACATGTGTGGGTGTACTAGGTCCATTGATTATAACACCCCATAGCTCATAATCAGAAGCTTGAATGAATATCCTCATTCTAGCTTTCCAATAAGAATAGTTTGAGCCATTAAAAAGTGAGGTCTATTCGTAGAATGACCTTCAGCAAAAGAACCAACTTGTGTTGCCATTTGGAACTTTAGCTCTTGATCGTGTGATCAAAATCTAATGAGCACTAGCTCTGATACCAATTGTTGGCCCAGATGACAACCCAAGAGGGGGGGTGAATTGGGTTCTTTAAAAATTAGCCTTTTAAATTAATTAGCTTGAGATGAATGAAGGCAATATGCAAAGTAATTATAAATTGCAGTGAATAAAACAGAGATAGAGAAAGAGACAATAGAACACGGCAAACACAAAAGAATTTATAGTGGTTCGGTGTATCCAACACCTACGTCCACTCCCAAGATTCACTTGGGTCCACACTATAATCACCCTAGATTACAGCAGAGTTGTTTTACAAGCTCACAACTCGAACTTATTGTTTTTCCGGGCACAACGAACCCAGCTGGTTTTCAAGGGCTCACCAGCACAAAAACCCTTAACCCAAGCTTAACCAAGCTTAAACTGAGGTAAGACTACCTCCTCTAGTTCAACCCCCCAGATTGAGCTAGACACAAAGAATAGAAATATGTTTGTTTAGTTACAATGGCTCCTTAATGAGCAGATAAACAAATGTAAGAATAGAGTTTAGATAAGCCTGATTTACAGTTGGTTGGCTTTGAGCTTTTCTCTTTTCTTCAACTCCTTGGAGGTGTAGAACTAGGCCTCAGCTTGGATTCTTCACGGAAGATGTGTTGGAGTTGATTTGGGCTTTCCCTCTTTTCTTTGAGTGTTGAAAATCTCTTGATATACTCTTGAATAGCACTTGGATTTTCTTCAGAAGCTTCCTTGGATTCGAGCTTGAACACAGAAGAAACTTTCCTTGATTTCACACTCTTTCTTTCACTCTATTTTGAATCTCGGATTTTTTCAACTGAAGCTCTGTTTTTCGATTTTTCTCTTCTTTTTCTTTGAAATAAATTTCTCTCTATTCGTCTCTCTTTGATTTGAAAACAGCTTCACTATTTATAGATTCTGCAAGAATATAGCCGTTAGAGACAAAGAAAAATAGCCGTTAATCAAAAAACTTACCGTTAGAGCTGAGTTGGCATCCGTAAAAATTTTGCCCAGATTTGCTGGAGTCGACTCATGCTTTTCCCGAGTCGGCTCGAGCTCGTGATACTAAAAATAGAAATGTTTAGAAAGTCATGGGGTCGACTCACCAAAAGTAAAGTATCGACTCCTGAAAGTCGGGGATCGACTCATGAAAGGTTGGGGTCGACTCGTGAAGTGCTCAGAAAAACACACCTCTGGTGTCTGAGCGGAGTCGACTCGCATAGTCATGGAGTCGGCTCGATAAAATCGGGGGTTGACTCGTGAAATTACGTGGGTCGACTCGAGACAGATACACATTTCTGTTCTCTGAGTGGAGTCGACTCTAAAACTCAAGAGTCGGCTCCGGAACGTATCAAAAATCAGAAACTTTTCTGATTGACTTTAAAATCGTTCCAGATTTATTTTAATTCATATTTTTGACTTGAATTCAATAAAATTGATATTAAGAATTAATTCAAGAAGTATTCCATAAACTCATTGATTTTAATATGAATTATAAAATTTCTTTTTGAAAGCTTAAACAAAAGTTACTTTCAAAATGATTAATGTCCAACTTTAACATTCTCATTGATTGTTCAAAATAAATTCATTGCACATGTAAATAAACTCATTGCATCTTTTATCATACTCATGGCTTTTAGTAATCATCAAAATCAAAAGGATTGGGGCATAAAGTTTTTCAACAAACTCCCCAACATATTCTGATAATATGACAAGTGTATTTAAAATTGAAAGCTTTTTATTTGTAAATCTGATTTAATTTGATAATATCTTGAAATGATTAATGGATTATATTATATTATAGTAGGCTTACTTATTGAGTGTGAGCTCATTTAAATCTCATAATATTTTTTAGAGCCACAAGACTGAAGAAGAAAATATGGGGTTAATGGAGCTTCTATTAAAATAAATTAGATTCAATATGTTGATGTAACCCCAGTGATTTATGTATGTAGGGCTTGTAGTCCAAACCTTTAGTTATGGATTGTATTATGTTATGGACTTTGAATGATATATAGTTATTTCCTTTCTTGAATTAAGTGTCATGATTCAGGATGCCTTGTATGCCTGGCATGCGGTGGGTTGTCATCTTAGCTCAAATTTTTTGGTCTGGGGTATGACATTACCTTTATTATCATTCTTGAGTTGAGAGAAATTATAAATTTTGCTATTGATATAATAACTATGATTGACTTCAGGGCACAATTCTTTCACTATCAAAGTGGTAGATGATGGACTTCCACACAAACTTCCTTTTGCTTTTTGATCGATTATCTTGGCAAAGGTCTCAACTACAACATACTTCATGAAGTAGTCAATTAATGGCTGAAATCATGAACTTTAATTATTCGATAGCTAGGGAAAATGATCTAAGTATGTCCATCCCTCATTGAGCAAACAACCATGGACTGATTAGTAGTGTCTTATGAGTTGCACAATAGTGAGGAATATCAACATATCTCTAGCACTTTTTATACTTCTACATCATTTTCTATGCGTCCTACCTCATAGTCAATCAATAGTAGCCTTGTTTAAGGATTTTATGGGCTAGAGACCTTCCTTTGAGATGGTTTCTACAGAATCGTTCAAAAATTTATGTAACTCTATCTTGAAAGGCCAAAGGCACTTAAGGAAAGGCAACTTGTAGGATCTTTTAGAAAGCTTGCCATCCTCTTAAGTGTATTAGGCTGTATGGTGTCAAACTTTTTGGCTTGCTTCTTCTCTTTAGAAAGCTTTCCATCCCATAAGTACTCGATGATGAGGTCCATCTATCTTGTCTCTAGGTTAGTCTATATGGCTACTTCTACCTTATCTTTGCTTGGACTTTACAGCACCTCAAGATGTATTGATCTTTTTAATCTAGAGTAGTCCGAGGTCACTAGCTTAGAGAGGGCTTCAACTTAGGAGTTTTGCTCCTAATGGATCTTGGTGATCTCATACCTCTTAAAGCTTTCAAGAAGTTCTTTGACCCTTTAGCTTCACACTCTCCTTAAACTTGTTTGACCACCAGTTGGGAGTTGCTATAAATTTTGATCTTGGTGATATTTAACTTTCTTGCTAATCTTAAGCTAGCAAGGACCACCTTATACTCTATCTCATTATTAAAACTGTAAAGTGAAATCCAAGGGAAGTCTTGAGTTTGACTTCTTTTAGCTCAATAAGGATGAGGTTAGCTCCATCTTTAGCCTTACCTAAGGCTCCATCTATGTGGAAGGTCCACTCCATGAGCTCTAGTTTAGTTTTTGCAGTTCTAAGGGCCTCTTGCTTAGTGGGAGCCATGCACTTTACCACAAAGTTGGTCAGCAATAAAGCTTTCATGGCAAGTTAGGGTCAGTAATGGATGTCAACCCATCCCTTGCTTTTGTAGCATTTGTCATAGGGGTTGATTTGTTAGTATGATAATGAGATCAGCATGGAAGTGAGACCTCAACTTTCATACGATGGTCATTAAGGTATAAGTGACTTACAATCCGGTATCTTATCTTCGCCTCATTTAGGACATTGGCAATGTAGTAAATTAATCTCGGCACCTTTTGCACTTTTCAGACTAAGATTGAACTCAATGTAGTAGGAGAAAACTGCTAGTACAAGTAAAGGATCTCACTTACGACTAGCTTTGTCAACAAAGATAGAGAAGTTAAGTATTACTTTAATTGGTTGAAGATCATGTAGCACTTGCCAACACACTAAAACTTGACATTTTGGAGTGTCTTAAAGAATAGGAGACACTTATCGATGGTCTTTGAAACAAAATGGCTGAGGGCAGCTACCTGACCCATCAACCTCTGAATTTTCTTTAGAGTGAGCATATTCAGGATGGCTTGGATCTTCTTTAGATTAGCCTTTATGCCCTATTGAGTCATAATGAAGCCAAAGAATTTTCTTGAGAGACATTCAATGTACACTTACTGAGATTGAGCTTTTTGTCATGGTGCCCCAATACTTGGAATTAATGCCTTCTTAAAATCATCAACACGTTCTTGACTTCTTACTTTTTATTAATAGATTGCTAATATATGCTTTCATGTTGTAGCTAATCTAGTCCTTTAGTATTCTACTAAGAAGCCACTAATAAATAGCTTTCACGTTCTTAAGATTAAAAAACAACATCCTGCAATAGTAGGTATCCAAGTTGGTGATGAATGCTATCAACTCCTCCTCAGGATAAATTTTGGTCTAGTTGTGTCCCAAGAATGCATCATTAAAGCTCACAACTCATATCTTGTGGTGGAATTAATGATTTGATCTATCTAGGATAGTGCAAAGTTGTTTTTGAGGTAAGCTTTAAAAAGGTCAATGAAGTAAATGTGCATCCATTATTTACCATGGCCTTCTTCATAGGACCACATTAGCTAATCACTTAGGGTAACCATTTTTCTAATGAACCCAATGTTAAGGAGCTTGTCTACCCCTTTTTGAATAGCCTTCTATCTTTTCAAGATAAAGCTCATCTTCTTTTATCACACAAGCTTATAATTTGGGTTTATATTGAGCTTGTGGGTGATGGCTGTATGATTGATCCCAGCATATCAATAGGGTTCCATGCAGAGACGTTAGCATTCACCTAGAGGAAGGTCACCAACTTATCCTTTCTTCTTTAGAAAGAGTAGACTGGATATAAACTAACTTCTCAGGGTCTCCGATCAGGGGTATAGGAAGTAGGTTTTCCATCGATTTCCCCTTCTATAGCTTGAGCTTACTCCTTTGGTTAAGGCTCTCCATTATGAGTGTTTTCCTGCCCCTAGTATTCTCATTTAGCATGGCAATGTAGCACTGTCTCATTGTTGTTTAATAATCTTTGAGCTCTCTAACCTTATGTTTCCATGGCGATGTGATGACTTGATGCAATGGTCCTCAGGGTGTTAAAGACAAGATGACTAAGAATGATGCTGTAGCCAGAGAGAGCCTTAATTGCTAGAAATCTAGGATCATTATAGTTTTGTAACGCTCCTATCCTACCATTACTAGAAGGGCAATGGTCCCTTTCATCAAAACTAATTCCCTTAGAAAGTCAATCAGAAGGCTACTGAATGGCTTTAGGTAGTCTCTATTGATCTCCATCATCTCAAAGTCATCTAGGTAGATGGTAGTGGCTAAATTCCCATTGTTTATCAAGATCCTTTTTACCTTATAGTTGGAAATCACCATCAAGACTACCGATGCATCATCATAGGGAGTTTCAACTCCCTGTAGCTTATCATGAGAGAAGGAAATAACCTCTTGGTCCTTGGTCTCTTTGACACCTCAAAATTTATCGAGCATACACCTACTTGATCAAGAAGCTTTTCCCTCTATTCACTAATCCTACAACAATGATATTGATCACTTTGGTAGTAGGTTGGTTGTCTTTTGGCTTTGGTACCTTTTATTGCTTTGACGTCTAGACCCATTGAAAGTGCTTCCATTACCTTAGCTCTATTTAGGAGTTTTAACATATCCTTTAGTTCCTTTTTACTGAGAAAGAAGTTAAAGGGCGAACATAATAGACCATGCATAAGAGTAAAAATGCCTACTAATGGTCTTTGATTTTAAGTGCCTCGTTGGTAAAGTGCTTGATGTGGCCACGTAACTACTCACCCTTGCTCTGCTTCAACGATACCAAGCTCATGTTGGTATTCTTCTACTTGATGTTAGTAATGAAATGGCCAAGGAATTATTTCTAAGCGTTTTGAAGGAGGCAATGGACCTCGATTTAAGGAGTTAAATGGTTTGGGCCCCCTTTGTTAGAATGGTCGAGAACATTTTGCACACGATGGTGTTTGAATCCCTTATACCATCATCAGAGTTTTATAGGTCTCTAGATGGTCCTTGGAATTTTTTGAGCCATCGTATTGCTCCAATTATGACATCTTGAACTTGGGCAATAAGAGCTCACTCATAATTTGCTTCATATATACAGGGTCAAGTTTCAAGTTTCAAGTCCAGGCCATCTAGAGTGAAACCCTACCAGAGTGTCCACCAGCAATTCAGCCAGAGCGGAGAGATAAGATTGAACATATCTTGGATGTCTAGAGCAATTACCATCAGAAATAAGGGCTATCAATACTATCTGGTTCGATGGCAAGGAAGGCCAGAATCCAAGGATTCCTGGATCACCCAAGAGGATTTGCAGCAGATCAATCTAGACCTGCTAGAAAGGTATCAAAGTCAAAGCAGTCCTTACTTGACAGAGTCGAGTTTATCCCATCCTAGGAGAATTGGTGCGGATACCAAAGTTCAAAAGATGCTTCGATCTAATTAAGTATGGCTTTAATTCTTTTATGTGTCCTGTAAATAGAGTAATAATTTTACTTCTTTGAATTTGAGTCATGTAATTAAAGTTGGTTTATTTTAATTTGGGTTCTTGAGTCCAAGTAGGGTCAAATTGGTTTATATTTAGTGAGTTTAGTAGTTGGATCCAAGAGAGGTATGGAATTGGGTTCAAGGTAAGCAAGTGAGCTTGAAGATCAGATGCTTTCAACCACTCCAACAAATCAATCCAAGGTGGATGCCACTTCAGCAAGCATTGTTGGGTGCCATGTCAGTCTCTTGGTGTATACCTCATCAAGCCACATCACCACATGCTACGTCACCAAGGAGAATTTAAATTCAAAGGAGCTATCCACTTTTCTCTCCTCTTTTTAAGCTTAGTTATAAGTTGTTTCAACCTCCCACCCTTTTAGCTAGCTTAGGTTGCAACTTTCCATGAAAAGCTCCATGTAATTTGAATTTTCAAAAGTCCCTTGGAGGCTTATAAATGCTACTCCAAGCTCTCTTGTACAGGCAATTGATGATGAATGAAAGTTGAGTTTATTTTCTTCCATTTGTGTTGGCAAATGTCCTCCGAGAGGGAGTGGGTGAGAGGCCCTTAGCTACTATTTATTTTCTTTCATTTGTGTTAGCAAATGTCCTCCGAGAGGGAGTGGGTGAGAGGCCCTTAGCTATTTCAAGAAAGTCATTTCCATGCCAATATCCATTGGCCATTCTCCATCCCATCCCATCTTTCAAGGTGAAAGAAGACTTCACAACGAAGGCCAACCAAGCTACCTCAAATCCGCAAAGCTTCATCTTAACTTCAACTTACCTTTCCTCTTCCTTCATTTCATACTTAACCAAATTTTTATGTTTTTAACTCTAATTTGGTTTGTGTAGGATCCCCGGTAATTCCAAGTTCTAAAGAAGAAGGTCTTCCGTGACGCGAAACATATACAAGAAGTTTGCAACTAGAGGAATCTCCTTGTCATCCAAGAACTTCATCCTTGAGTGTAAACCTTCTAATCTCTGATATTAATGGCCGGGTACCCTCTTTCAACATTTTTCGATCTAAAATATTAGAGTAACTAAGCCCTAGCCTGTGTGGTTTCTCAGCCACAAAGATCCTTTCTCTTTACTATTTTGAAGGATTTTTCTCCAAGTCTAGTTTAACATACAAATCCCTTCATGAAAATTTCTGCTCTTTTACATGAAAATGTAGCCTAGCTTCACTTTATTTTTTATTTAGTTATTACTATCTATTCATAGATTGCTTCATTCCACATCACTCCCCCATCAAATTGGTATCAGAGCATCGTAGGTTAGGGCATATTTTTTTATTTTTTGCATTTTTGTTATTTTTTGTAATTGCTGCATATAGAACATAGGGCTAAAATTTTATTCATTTAAGGATGGATTCATGGAGTTCTTTTCTACTTTTGTGAATCTTAGCTCATATTAGACTCCAAAATTAAGTCATGCCAATTCAAGCTAGATCTGAAAACTTTTTCAATAGGTTTTAGATCTGATGTTTTTTTTAACATTTGCATGAAAGTTTTCTTTCTAGTACATTAGATACATAAATTTTAACCACATTTTCAAATTTGAAGTTTCCCTCTAAGAAAACTTAGAATTTAAAATTTAAAAGTTACATTCTTAATTAGTATAGTGACATTGCTTTGTTGTATGCCATCATTTGCATAAGCTATCTTAAGGGCACTCCCATCACAAGATAAGGGCAGAATTTCATCACCTATCTTTAGCCCAAAATCACAATCCTACATAACGACCCTAGCCTTTAATTAAAAAAAAGGATTAGACCCAAATTGCTCTAGTGAGCTAGGGACACCCACTGGTTGGGTTCAGGCTAGTGTCGAGTCACTGTGTTAATTACTCTGTGTGTGCTCCATGCTTAGTGTCTAGAACGGTGGTTCAAGGGCTTGTGTGCTGGTCTGCCTCTTGGCCAATCTAAAATTGGTGTCTAAGCTGGCAATCAGGGACCTACACTTTCCTTACACCTGCCTGGCTAGGTGCTGAGTTACTACAGATTAGTTTGCCACTTTGATTAGGCATCTAGTTTGGGCTCTAGGTTTTAGGAGCCCTTAGTCGTTATGGTCGGCTTGTGTGCCAATTACATTGCATGACAACTAAATCAGGGACCCCATACTAGCACAATCCAGGTCAACCCAGTGTAGCCATGGACCCAAATCTAGAAGTTTTAATGAGGACTATGAATGAGCAGTATAATCAATTGAACACTAGGTTTGACCAGATGCAAGAAAGGATTGATTCCTTAGAAGAATCTCATATAACTCGTATTGAGCCTCAATCACCCAGAATGACACCTCTGAATCCTAGAGTCCAATACCCTGAACCTATTGTTGAACCCTACCAAAGAAGACCTCATCATGACTACATTGATCAAGATGAAAGAGCCCTTAGGAGTATCCAACTTGATGCACCCACTTTTGATGGGGACCTAGACCCTAAGGTGTACATAGATTGGGAGGGAGATATAGATCAATATTTCGAATGGTATGAAATGTCAGAGGATAGAAAGTTCAAATTTGCCAAGCTTAGGCTAATCTGACAAGCTAGGTTATACTGAAGAAATGTTGAGCGACTGTGTAGGCAAAGAGGAGACATGCCAATAGGTACTTGGAGAGCCATGAAAATCAAGCTTAGAAAGAAGTACCTACCTATTTCCTATAAGCAAAGGTTACTGGACCAATGGCAACGGCTAAGTCAAGGGAATAGGCCTGTGTCGGAATACATCGCTAATTTTGATGAATATGTTATGCGATGTTGTATTGTTGAATCAGAAGATGTAACCCTATCCAGATTTAGAGCCAGTTTAAGGAAAGAGATTCAGAGAGAACTGTTCCTTAGAGAAGTCCATGACTTAGAACAAGCATACCAGGTAGGTAGGGATTTCGAAAGATTTTAAAAAGTACTATTTGTCCATCAGTCCAAATCCAATAAGATGAATGCCCCAAGCCAAAGGCCTAATCCAAGCCAGACTCACTTTAGCAGACCCATACCCAATACTCCTTTAGTTTGAAAGATTGATAAAGGAAAGAGTCCAAAAATCCAAAGGAGTAATACTCAAAATATACAATATTTCAAATGTCATATGGTAGGTCATTATGCGAGTCAATGTCCTACTAGAGCCTTGCATATAGGAGAAGTAGAGGAGGAAGTTGATGAATCAATTGAGAATTTGGAGGAAGAGATTTATGAAGCAGAAGTGAATCTAGCTGATGAATATGATGAAAATGAAGAAGTTTTAGACTCGTCTGAGTCTTTAGGAGTTGTTAGATGTATCTTGACCCAGACCAAAGAGCAGAAAGACTGGCATAGGACTAACATCCTACAAACTTTTGTCAAAATAGGAAAGAAAGCATGCAAAATCATTATAGATAGTGGGAGTTGTGTCAATGTAATTTCAACTAATACTGTTAAGAGTTTAGGATTACCCACTGCTTCCCATCCCAACCCTTATAAGGTTTCCTAGATAGATTCCACTTCGATACCGGTCAAGTTTAGATGTCAAGTTCAGGTGCAATTCCAGTCGTACCTAGAAAAAGTTTGGTGTGACATACTTCTAATGGGGGTTAGTAGCATTATTTTTGACAGACCTTGGTTATATGATCGTGATGCTACTTTATTCAGTCGATCTAATTCTTGTTCCTTTAATTTTAATGGAAAGAAGATAGTTATAAACCCTTTTTCACCCAAAGACAACATTAAGAGAGGGTATAGTAACTTGAGGGAAAAGAAACAGAAGTTGCATTTGATGAATGATAAGGACATAGAAAAGAAAATTAATGAAGGTTCACCAATTTGGAAACCTATCGACCTCATTCCATTATCCACTCATGAACAAATGTCTAAGTCCGCTGAGTCATATTTCCAGCATATTAAGAAATTGTATAAGGAGATCAGTAAGAAAATTCAAATGAGCAATGAAGTCTAGAAGCATATGGCCAATTCACGTAAACAAATGAAAGAATTTAATATAGGGGACTTTGTCATGGTTAAACTTAGACCTAAAAGGTTTTTATCGAGAACTATGAGGAAACTACATGCCTGAGGAGCTGGACCTTTCAAAGTATTAAAGAGAGTTGGACCTAATGCATATGTGTTAGAGTTACCACCAGATTATGGCATTAGTTCAACATTTAATATTTCTGATCTGAAAGAATACAAAGAGCCGACATTAATTCCTAGTGAGCTTTTTGGACCTTACCCAACCTTTGAGAGTGAAACCCTATCAGAGTGTCCACCAGTAATTCAGCCAGAGAGGAGAGATAGGATTGAATGTATCTTGGATGACCAGGCAATTACTATCAGAAATAAGGGCTATCAACGTTATCTAGTTTGATGGCAAGGAAGGCCAGAATCCGAGATTCCTGGATCACCCAAGAGGATCTGCAGCAAATCGATCCAGACATGCTAGAAAGGTATCAAAGTCAAACCAGTCCTTACTCGACAGGGTCGAGTTCATCCCATCCCAGGAGAACTGGTGCGGACATCAAAGTTCAAAAGAGGCTTCGATCTAATTCAGTATGTCTTTAATTCTTTCATCTGTCCTGTAAATAGAGTAATAATTTTACTTCTTTGAATTTGAGTCATGTAATTAAAGTTGGTTTATTTCAATTTAGATTCTTGAGTCCAAGTAGGGTCAAATTGGTTTGTATTTAGTGAGTTTAGTAGTTGGGTCCAAGAGAGGTATGGAATTGGATTCAAGGTAAGCAAGTGAGCTTGAAGATTGGATGCTTTCAACCACTCTAACAAATCAATCCAAGGTGGATGCCACTTCAGCAAGCATTGTTGGGTGCCATGTTAACTTCTTAGTATACACCTTATCAAGCCACATCACCACATGCCATATCACCAAGGAGAATTCAAATTCAAAGGAGCTACCCACTTTTCTTTCCTCTTTTTAAACTTAGTTATAAGTTGTTTCAACCTTCCACCCTTTTAGCTAGCTTAGGTTGCAACTTTCCATGAAAAGGTCCATGTAATTTGAATTTTCAAAAGTCCCTTGGAGGCTTATAAATACTACTCCAAGCTCTCTTGTTAAGACAATTGATAATGGATAAAAGTTGAGTTTATTTTCTTCCATTTGTGTTGGCAAATGTCCTTCGAGAGGGAGTGAATAAGCGGCCCTTAGCTACTATTTATTTTCTTCCATTTGTGTTAGTAAATGTCCTTTGAGAGGAAGTGGGTGAGAGGCCCTTAGCTATTTCAAGAAAGTCATTTCCACGCCAAGATCCATTACCCATTCTCCATCTCATTCCATCTTCCAAGATGCAAGAAGACTACACAAAGAAGGCCAACCATGCTACCTCAAATCCGCCAAGCTTCATCTTAACTTCAACCTGCCTTTCCTCTTCCTTCATTTCATACTTATCAAATTTTATATTCTTAACTCTAATTTGGTTTGTGTAGGATCCCTAGTAATTCCAGGTTCCAAAGAAGAAGGTCTTTCATAACGCAAAATAGATACAAGAAGTCCTGCAACTAGAGGAATCTCCTTGTCATCCAAGAACTTCATCCTTGAGTGTAAATCTTCTAATCTCTGATATATTAATGGCCGAGTACCCCTCTTTCAACATTTTTCGATCTAATATATTAGAGTAACTAAGCTCTAGCCTGTGTGGTTTCTTAGCCATAAAGATCTTTTTTCTTTACTATTTTGAAGGATTTTCCTTCAAGTCTAGTTTAATATACAAATCCCTTCATGAAAATTTTTGCTCTTTTACATGAAAATGTAGCCTAGTTTCGCTTTATTTTTCATTTAGTTATTACTATCTCTTCATAGATACATCATTCCACATCACTCCCCCATCAATGATAAGCCTTCCTTTCTGAATGAGTCCATGCCAGGTGCTATGGGTTGTATTCTCTACAAGTAGGCATCCATACTTCACAATTTACTTAAAGATATGCACATCTTATCTAGTCGGTCATATGTGACCTATTGATCTTTTGACCATGTACCTCTTAACTATTTTGTCTATCATGCTGCTAGTAGCACTAACATAGACAAGATTACTACATATTACCCTACTAGAGGTTTTAGAACTTGATCTCATTGAAACTATTTTGAAAACTATAATTTATTAATTTAAAAGACTATGGCCATATATAATCCTTATGATAAGATTAGAAAATAAGATACCACATATAATGTTACACTTGATGTTGATATATCATCATAGTCAAGTAAAAGAGCCCAAAAGAGGCCGACTATAGTCCAATCGAGTATTTTTGTAATTTGAGCATGAACTCAAGCCTAACCCTTGAAAGTGGGCATCAAATGATGTAGTATGTTGGCTGGAATTGGAAGGTAGCATAATGTGGCTAATCATATTACTATAAATATTCTTTCAAAAAAGTCTTAATTATATGAGACTTTCATTAATAGTGTTAACATTTGAGCAGGAGTCGATCATCTTGTTCAAGAGAGATTCTGTAGCCTTATTCGAAACGACTACATCAAAAGCACCATCCTATTTGATGATCCAAATTTATTCAAATCATCCATCAATAAGTGGACTAATTTAAGAGTGACTCTTTTAAAACATCTATTAAAGCAGCTTTAAATGTCTAAGTAAATCAGATTCAAGCCTCAATACTAAAATTCTATAGAGCTAATCAAATGTTCTCTTAGTTTCTCTTCTATTTTAGGCTAATTTGAGCATCAGATGACCACTTAGAAAAAATCTTTAATTTTTTGTACTCTTTATTTAATGCCAACGATTTAGTGGAGACTATTCTATCATCCGACCTATAATGTTTGTAGCTAGTTAGCATGTGAAAGTCGGTTTTGATTGTTGATGCTTTTTATTTTGCTATAAGAATTTATTTTTTTAACGATGCCCTTTAGCGATGCTATGGCTATGGATGTGTCGCTAGTGCATGTGGGGGCCAGCGATTGGCGCACGGCTACCCCCTCGGGCTGCACGCCAAAACACCCTCTCCTCCCTGGCCCCCTCTCTTCCCCTTTTTTCACGGCTCCCTGGCCTCCCCCCGCTGGCCCCCCTCAGCTCCCAGCCTCCTCTGCTAGCACCCCTCGACCCCGGCACCCCCTCTCCTCTGCTCAGCTTCCCTACTGGCCCCGCTCGACCCTCCCTCTCCCTGTGGCCCCCTCAGCCCTGCTCGGCCCCCCTTAGTCCCCCCTCTCCCCCCAGCCCCCCCTCTACCCCGCTCGGCCCCACCGCCTGCCCTACTAGGCCCCCCGACCCCACTCGGCCCCACCTCTCCCATCGGCCATGCTTGGCCTGCCCCCTCCCCCCCCCCCCTCGGCCTTGCTCGGCCCCTAGCCCCCCCTCTCTCACCTCGGCCTCGCTCAGCCCCTTGCACCCACTCGGCCCGGCCCCCCTCTCTTTCCCCTTGGTCGGTTCCCTCTAGCATGCCCATGGTTGCCCCCGATCTCAACTGATAAGAGGTATCATGTGCATTATAAATAATTTTATTTTATATATTTGATATGAATTTTGTGATATTAAATGTGTGGACATCTGTGTTAATTAAATGCAATGTTATGTATTAATTATTGATTTTATAAGTTAATTATTTCTACTTAATATACTATATGATGTTGAAAAATGTTAAATTTTTTTTAGCAATCAGCATTTTACATTGATTTTTCTCAAATGAATTCAATATAGTGCACTAGGAATGATATATCAGTTCACTATTACAAAGCAACATTACGATTTAAAAATTAATGTGATATGCTAGCTACTCTAATTGTTTGTTACTTGTATTGATGAATTATTAAATGTTATTCCTATATTATTATCAATATTGTTGACCCATTAATTTATTCAAAATATTTTTTTTAGATCGTATATAATTATTTCAAAATGAATGTTGATCTCTCATAGATGTATCAAAGGGTTAAGGATAATTATATTAATCCTGAATTTATTAATGGATTAAAAGAATTTATTGCATTTGCATGTAGTCAACCAGAGTGGATGGATGGATCCAGAATCAGATGTTCATGTAATATAAGAAAGTATTAGAATAAAGCTTATAGGGATGTTAAAATAGTTAAAATTTATCTTTGTAGAAAGGATTTTCTATTCAGTTACTACAATTGGTACTGCCATGGAGAAACTAAGGTTAGGAGAGAATCAAGCAATCAAAGGGCAAATACAGTTTATGAAACAATAGAGAATTACAATGCCGCAGCAAAAAATTATGACATGAGAGCTGAAAATTATAATCAATATGACAACTTAAATCAATAAATATGGAAAGCCAACATTTTTATGACATGCTAGGTGCTGCAAATGAATCATTATGGCCTAAATGTGAAACTCATTTGCAACTTTCTGTAGCAGCTCGGTTGCTAAACATTAAGGCTGAACATCACTTATTTGAAGCAACATTTGATTCAATTATTGGATTAATGAAGGAGGTACTGCCATCTGATAATATTTTGACTGATACATTTTATAAATAAAAAATATTTCATGGGCTTGGTTTATCTGTTCAAAAGATTGACCGCTGCAAAAATAATTATATACTTTATTGGGGTGTAGATGTAGATTTGGAGTTTTGTAAAGTTTATGATGAACCTCGGTTTATGATAAGGAGAAGTTCAATTAGGACGAGACTTGTGGCTTTCAAAAAAATGCATTACTTTTCACTCATACCATAGTTGCAAAGAATGTATCAATCAGAGGTTACAGCTTCAAATATGAGATAACATGCAGAACATGAAGAAAAAGAGGGTGTTATGCGCCATCCGTCAGAATCTATAGCATAAAAGCATTTTAATGATATGCATCCTAATTCTTTATTTGAAAAAATAAATGTCAGGCTTGCTCTATGCATAGATGGATTTCAATTGATGTAGCACAAGGACAGGGATGATTATTCAGTCAATGAATTAATGAAAATTAATTTTTTTAAGTATTTTAGAAAATGACTAATTCATTCAAAAATAAGAGAAAGAGTAAGAGAGCAGATTTTGTGATGTAGAAAATAACGGTTTAGGAACAGAACTTTTAGAAAAATGAAGAAGCATACCAGGATAGTCTGAAATTAAGAAACTTCAGAGAAGACATGCTCATGAACTTTCATAGAATCAGAATTATAGAGTCAGAGAAAGGTTGATTTACCCGACGATGATGCAATCCTAGTGTTAGTAGAAAATCTCTTGCTAGCGGTCAGAATTTTTGGATGAGAAAACTATCTTTCATGTGAGGTTCCTTAATCTTGATTCAGGGGCAAAAGAGGCATCCTCAGCTTTGAAGATGAATCAAGAGAGGGGCAGCGATTTTGAAGATGAATCAAGAGAGGGGTGGCATCTTTAAAGATAAATCAAGAGAGAGGGTAGCGGCTTTGGAGATGGATCAAGAGAGATGGCGATGGCTTTGGAGATAGATCAAGGGAGAGGGCGGTGGCTAGGGTTTTAAGTATAGATGCCTAGAATTTAGAGAAATTAAGAGGATTGGTGATCGGTTTATGAGATGGTGATATTAAGATTAGGATTTGTTTGGTGGAGCTTGGTAGAGGAGATGGACAAGACTAGGATTTGGTAGCAAGAATACTTCGGCCTCACGCTTAACTTTCTCACAGAGGATTAATTGCTCAAGGCAACGAAAATAGAACTTTGATGAAAGTTTTCAAAACTTTTTTTTTATTCATTAATATCCTTCATTCATCGTTTCAAGAGAAGGTTTTATAGACCTCTCATACCATTACAAGGTAAGTTCAACAATTAAAGTACTAAATGATAGGAATTATAAAATATGATAGAATATTTGTCATCATAGAGCAAAGATTCTTCTTCCCTTTATTTGATTCGACCAAAATGGTAGTAGCAAGATATGGTTTCCAATTGTGGAGGCAAGGGACCACAAGCAAAGAAGGAAGCTTTGGGGTGACAACCTTCTTTTTTTTCTTTTGTCAACAAGTTTCATATGGGGCGCAAGATCCTTTCCAGAATGGTTGAGATATTGATCTTCATTTTCATTAAAGCATAGCAGGGAACCACCGAATTTTTTCCTTATGGGGCACTTAAGGTTGCCAAAATTGTTGGTGACGATATGGAGGGACAAGATTGATTCCACATCATCAATCTTGGTGTAGACAGATCCAATCCAAGCAGAGCTCCAAGGGTAGGGTATGAATAAGGTTGGAGAAAATCAAATGGTTGTCCAATACTGCCTAATCTGGGCTTCATCTGAATATCTTTAGTAGGGTCTCAACAAAAGTAATACACTTCCCTTGAATTATTACAGGACTCAAATAAAATGAAAATGTATGACCTGAACATTGGACTAAATCAAACTTGACTAACTCAATAATAGACTGGACTCAATCAACTATAAAAAATTTAGGACTTTTAGGGTTCAAAGATTCAAATGGAATTATGGAACCTTTTTCTCACTCTTGCTCCTGCACCAATTCTCCCAGGATAGAAGGAACTCGACTCCATCGAGTAAGGGTTGGTTCGACTTTGGTACCCTCTAGTAGGTCTGGATCCAAGCTTTGTAAATTTTCTCTAAAAATTCACAAATCCTCAGATTCGGGCCGACCTTGCCAACAAACCAATTATCGCTAGTAACCTCTGTTTCGGATCGAGATAGCTTGATCATCCAGATCCGCTCAATCCTATTCTTTCGCTTAAGCCAAATAGTAGGTGGACACACAGGGGTGTGCTCGCTCTTAAAGGAAGGGTTAGATCCGAAAGCCTTATTAGGTATCATTGCTGGCTCCCTATACTCTACTAAGTCTAAAACATTGAAAGTAGAGCTAATGCCTAACTCAGGAGGTAACTCCAGCACATAGGCATTGGTTCCCACTTTCTTCATTATCCTAAAAGGATCAGCTCCACGAGCATGTAACTTTCTAACAAATTTCAAAGAAAATCGCTCCAGCCTTAACCTAACCATGACATAATCTCCTTCTACAAACTCTTAGACTCATTTTTTAGAATTAGCTAACTGTTTATATATTTCATTACTTAAGTTAATCTTTGCGCTAATCTCCTTATGCAAGTCCTTAATATGTTGTGCAAATGATGCTGCAGACTTGGAGACTCGTGTGTAAACAGATAATGGAATTAGATCAAGTGGCTTGTTGGGCTTGTACCCATAGATAATTTTGAATGGGCTCTTTTCAGTGGACCTATTGATCGAAGTGTTGTAGGCAAACTCAGCTCTAGGTAGCAACAAATCCCAATTCCTGATGTTTTTTTTATAAGGCATCTCAAAAGATTTTCTAGGCTATGGTTTACTACTTCTGTTTGGCCATCAGTTTGGGGATGGTAAGCTGTGAAAAAGTTTAACTTAATCCCTAACTTAAGCTAGAGGGTCTTCCAAAAATAGCTGATGAACCAGATATCTCTATCTAAAATAATGGTCTTAGGTAAGCCATAGAGTCTAACGATCTCGTCAAAGAACAGTTGGGTTACCCTAGACGCATCGAAGGTCTGGAAACAAGGCAAAAAATGGGCCATCTTGGAGAACCTATCGATCACTACACAAATCGAATTATGCTTTCTTTGGGTCCTAGGTAATCCTAACACAAAATGCATACTCAAATCTTGCCAAGGATGCTCGGGTGTGGGCAAAGGGGTATAAAGGCCAGTATTCTATTTTCGCTATTTGGCAACAGTGTAGGTTCTACAATTGGCCACAATTTGTGCTGCGTTCTTTTTTAAACTAGGCCAAAAGAACTAGTCTTCTACAGCTAAGATCGTCTTATCCTTACCAAAATGACTAGCTAGTCCTTTCGCATGGGTTTCCCAAACTAAGAATTCCCTTAACGACGTTCTAGGGATGCAAGCCTATTGTGCCAAAACAAATAACCATCTAAGAGGTTATACTCACTATACTTACTAGATGGTCCCTGGGTCAAAGTCTGGTGAATGCCTTAAAATCGAGGCATGACTCATACTCTTCCTTCAGTTGCTCAAACCTTATAACCTCAGTTCTAACAGAATTCAAGAGTAGGGATCGACGACTAAGGGCATATGCCACCTTATTCTTGGTTCGACTCTATGTTTCAATACAAAAGTGTAGGCCTAGATGTATTTTACCTATTTTGTGTGTCTAGGGTTAAGCTTCTTTTGAGAATTTAGGAACCTAAGGGCCTCATGGTCAAAAAATAATATAAATTCCTATAGTAGCAAGTAGTGTCGTCTCCAATACCTCAAATCTTGCACTACCGTATAACATTTCTTATCATAGATAGAATACCTAAACTTAGCATCATTGAGCATCTCGCTGAAGAATGCTATTGGATGGTTCTCTTGGCTTAGGACTCCTCCTATCCCTACACCTGAGTCATCACAGGCAACCTCAAACACTTTAAAAAAATCGAATAATTTTAAAATGAGTGCCTGGGTCATTTTGTCCTTAAGTTCTAGGAAGGCTCTATTGGCGGCTTTGGTCCATTCAAAATCTCTCTTCCTAATACAATCGGTAATGGATGCGACTATCGTATTGAAGCCCCTAATGAATCTCCTATAGAAGGTAGTTAGGACATGAAAACTACAAACTTCATGGACACTAGTAGACACTAGCCACTCAACTATGGACTTGATCTTCTTTGGGTTAGCTAACACTCTTTCAGGGATCACAACAAGTCCTAAGAAGATAACTCTATGGGTCAAGAAATCATACTTTTTGAGATTAGCATAGGGATTATCATTTCTAAGGGTGTGACATACTTTTCTAAGGTGGTCTAAATGGTCTTTCATGGTCTTACTGTAAATCAGGATGTCATCAAAATATACTACAATAAATTTTTCTATGAACATCCTAAGAACTTGGGTCATGATCCTCATAAATGTACTCGATGTATTGGACAAGCCCAAAGATATCACTACCCACTCATATAGGCAATTCTTAGTTTTAAACGCGGTCTTTCACTCATTTTTGGGTCTAATTCTAACCTGGTGATAATCATTCTTAAGATTAATCTTTGAGAATATAGATTGGCCATCATGTCTAAAATATCATCTAGGTAGAGTATGAAAAATCTATATTTGATGGTGATCTTATTGATAGCTCGACTGTTTATGCACATCCTCCATGTACCATCTTTCTTAGGAGTTAATAGGGCTGGATCAGCACAAGGACTCAAACTTTTTCTAATAAACCCTTTCTTAAGCAACTCTCCAACATGTTTCTGTAACTCTAGATATTCGACGAGGTTCATCCTATAGTGGGGTAGGTTGGGCAAAGTGGCTTCCGGGACTAGGTCAATGGCATGCTGAATATCCCTAAGGGGTGAAAGGTGGTTAGGAAGGTCTTCGGAAAAGACATCATTGAACTATTTTAAAATTTTTTAATTTCCTGAGGGTGCTCTACGAGGGTCGGATCTTGGGTTTTCCTAGCTGTCAACATTCAAATGAGTGAACCTTCATTGATTTCTTGTTCTAATTCTTTAGCATTAATGAGGTTTAATCCAGGCATCTTCTCTTTTAATTGACTCGAACCACTCATGATGTTATCCTTAGGTGGGGTAGGGTAAATCATAATTTTCTTCCCATGATAATTAAAGGAACATGAATTTGATCAGCCAAAAAGAGTTGCATCACGGTCGAACAACCAAGGCCTATCCAGAATGAGACTGCTTACTTCCATGGGTAAGACATCACACTATATCGTTTCTTGATAAGACTGAAACTGGATTTGGACTGGGCATCTCATCTTGATAGGTATGGAGGTAGAATCTATCCATGACACCTTATAGGGGTTAGAATGTGGAACATGTGTTAATCCTAGAGTTTTGACTGCACTGGATGAAATGACATTAACACAACTTTCACTATCTATGAAGAGTTTGAAAACCTTAGCCCCTATCTTGAGAAAAGTTTGTAGGATGCTAGTCCTATGCCAATCCTCTTGAACTTTGGTTTGAGACAGGATGCACCTTACAACTCCTAATAGGTCAAGTTATGTGGATTCCTCTCCTTCCTCATACTCCTCAACTAAATTCAATCTAGCCTCATAAATTTCTTCCTCACATTCCTCACTAGGCTTGTGATTTTCTTTCTCAAACTCACCTATTTGTAAGGACTTGGCGGAACATTGGCTAGCAAAGTGGCCTATCTTATGACACCTAAAATATGCTGAGTTGCAAATAGGGATCCTATAGGTTTCGGATGTCTTATCCTTGTCATCTGATCTGTCACTGGGATGCCTAGGTTTGGTCTACTATTTGGGGCTTGACTGGGTCCTGGTCTCTGGGTTGGGGTATTAGTCCTAGAAGGTTTTGGTCTACGAAACATGGGTTATTTCTAGAACCTTTCAAAATTTCTAGCAACTTGGTAAGCTTGCTCCAGATCATTGACTTCTCTCAAATATAGTTTTCTCTAAATATCTTCCTTTAAACCAGCTCTAAACCTAGACAGGGTGGCCTCTTCTGACTCAACAATGTGACATCTTAGGATAAATTCATCAAATTTCTCTATGTACTCAGAAATGATTTTGTTGCCTTGGCTTAACCTTTGCCATTGGTCTAAGAGTTTCTATTGGTAGGACATGGGTGCATACTTCTCTTGTAGTCTAACCTTCATGGCTCTCTAGGTGGTTATGGGAACATCATCTTTCCGTCTAATCAACATCTCAATATTCTCCCAGTATAATCTAGCCTGCTGAACTAATTTAAGTTTGGCAAATTTATATTTTCTTTCCTCAGTCATCTCGTACCACTCAAAATATTGATCCATTTTACCTTCCCAATCGACAAACACCTTGGGGTCTAAACTTCAATCAAAAGTGGGTGCTTCTAGTATGATATTCCTAAGAATTTTCTCATCTGGGTCCATAATATCAAGATTGGATCTCCTATGGTAGTACTCTGGATCATGATTTGGGGCTCTTCGAGGGTCTAACTCAGGATCAGTCCTGGTCTCATAACTCTCCTCTAGGGATCTCACTCGGTCATTCAACAGGGTTAACTATTCAGTAATGGTCCTAAGCATGGCTCCAAAATTATTATCCATGGGTGGGTTTGATGGTGATTGATTCTAACTTGGTTGGTATGGGGCTCCTGATTTGGTAGTCATACACGACTCAAGCAAGCACACAAACGACTCAAGACTGGCTCATACTATAGTTTACTAGATCTAGCAGTCCAAGTAAAGTGAGCCGACTAAGTCACAGCCATGATAAAAAGTATACTGTCCACTGGTCAGGTAGGAGGTGGGAGTGTGGGAGGCCCCCTTGCTTTCGCAGGAACCCAATTAAGAAACCACAACACCACTTGGTTGTTTGACTCTTGACCCCAGTCTTAGACACCAGCTTCTAGACATAAATGTTGACTTGGGTACAACTAGTTTTCCCAAGTTAAGTTGAACTAAACTCGTGGGTCTCCCTAATGCTGAATTAAGCGCTACTCGATTTTAAAATTAAGGCTTAGGTTCACAATGCAGGTTGGTGGTTTTTGGGCTAAGGAAGGGTGATGATATCCCCACCTTATCTTAGATGCTCGATGCCCTTAAATAACTTAAAGAAGATGAATACTCAAGACACGAATTAGCGTGTCAGGTCCTCAACCAGAAAGAGTTATGTTCGGACTTGGCTCATTACTCCCATGGGTCATAGAAATATTTGCATATATCTACTTAGGAAGCATGATACTTTAAGGTTCAGGAATGCAATAATATAAATTTTTTTGTGCGCAAAATTTTAGCAAGGTTTGATCTCAGCACCAGCAAGTTGCAGAAAATCTCAGAAAATAACAGTAAAAATTTAATCATAAAATTTTACATGCACATAGAAAATGCATGGTAAATTATCAAAAAAATAAATTTAAATTAAAATAATCATGTTCCGATAGGTTTCACAATAGAGAAAATTACATATCATGTGCAGAAATTACAGTAGAACAAAAATCTAGTGTGCATGCAAAACATGTCAAACCTTGCTCGATACCAAGATTGATGCAGCATAAGGGTAGGGATGATTATGCAATCAATGAAGTAATATTTTAAAAGATGACTAATTCATCTAAAAATAAGAAAAAGAGTAAGAGAACAGATTTTATGATGTAGAAAGTAACAGTTCAGGAACAGAACTTTTAGAAAAATGAAGTGTACTAGGATAGTCTGAAATTAAGAAACTCTAGAGAAGACATGCTCATAAACTTTCACAAAATTAGAATCACAAAGTAAGAAAAAGGTTAATTTATCCGACGATGATGCATTCCTAGTGTTAGTAAAAGATCTCTCGCTAGTGGGCAGAATTTCTGGATGAGAAAACTATCTTCCACATGAGGTTTCTTGATCTTGATACAGGGGCAAACAAGGCATCCTTGGCTTTGAAAATGAATCAAGACAGGGTCGGCAACTTTAGAGATGAATTGAGAAAGGGGCGGCATCTTTGGAGATGAATCAAGAGTAAGGGTGGCAGCTTTGGAGATGGATCAAGAGTGAGGGCGACGGCTTTGGAGATGGATCAAGGGAGAGGGTGGTGGCTTTGGAGATGGATTAAGGGAGAGGGCGGCAGCTAGGGTTTCAAGTATGGATTCCTAGAATTTAGGAAAAGGGGATTGGTGATCAGTTATGAGATGGTGATATGGGGATTAGGGTTTGTTTGGTGGAGCTTAGTAGAGGAGATGGACTAGACTAGGGTTTGGTAGTAAGAATACTTAGCCTCATGCCTAATTTTCTCATGGAGGATCAATTGCTCAAGGCAACAAAAATAGAACTTGAATGAAAGTTCTCAAAACTTTTTTTTATTCATTCATATCCTTCATTCATCATTTCAAGAGAAGGATTTTATAGACCTCTCATGCCATTACAAGGTAAGTTCAACAAATAGAGTACTAAATGATAAGGATTACAGAATATGGTAGAATATTTATCATCGTAGAGCAAAGATTCTTCTTTCTTTCATCTGGTTCGACCAAAAGGTGAGGGACCACAAGCAAAGAAGAAAGCTTTGGGATGACATCCTTCTTTCTTTCCTTTTGTCAACAAGGTTCACATGGGATGCAAGATCCTTTCTAGAATTGTTGAGATGCTGATCTTTATTCCCATTTATTGGCCCAGATGGCAACCCAAGATGGGGGGATGAATTGGGTTCTTTAAAAAATTTAACACTTTAAAACTTAAAACCAAATTTCACAAAGATTAAGTGTGCTAGTGAAGTGAAGCAATAATTTAAAGCACAATAAGAGAGAGAGAGATAGAGATAAAAGCATGACAAACATAAGATATTTATAATGGTTCGGTGTATACCATACCTACGTCCACTTTCAAGCAACTCTTGGGTCCACACTATAATCCATTGATTACAGTTGAGTTGTTTTATAAGCTCACAACTCTAACTTGTTGTTTTACATGGGGTCACAACGAACCCAGCCGGTTTTCACGAGTTCATCAGCACAAAATCCAAACCCAAGCTAAACTAGCTTGTTCCCGAGGTAAACTACCTCAACTAATTTAATCCCCCTGATTGAATTAGTAAATACCAAATCAATTTAATGTTTACAATAATGGAAAGCTCCTTAAATGAGCAAATAAGCAATATAAATAAACAAGATTAGAAAAGCCTATTTGAAGCGATTTGAGGTTGGGCTTTTCTTCTTTTCCTTTCTTCTTCTGAATGAGCTAACTGGATTTGAACTCTGAATCTTGAATGAGGCTTGTTGAAAAAAAGTTGAAGATTTAGGGCTCTAGCTCCTCTTCTTTAAATCGGATGAAATCCTTCAGATTTTGATCTTTGAAGGCTTTGGATTTCTCTTCTATCTCTCAATAACAATTGGCCTTAAGCACAGAGATTTTTCCTCTTGAAAACTAGATGATTTCTCTCTTTCTATTTCCGGTTTTCTTTTCTCTATTTTTTCTCTATTTTTTGATATTTTTCAAACGGATGAATCCCTCCTTTTATAGACTCTTAATCTGAGATTAGGTGAGAAATAGCCGTTACAAAGTACCTTGGATCCTTCTCCATGCAAAGAAATGTATCTGTTGGGAGTTGGTGAGAAAATATATCTGTTAGAGTCCAATCTGGCACTTTTGATAATCGTCCTTGATAGGTTGGAGTCGGCTCCAACTTTTTATGTGTCGGCTCTAGATCGTGTTTCCATAAATACAAAAAATTGATTTGATGTAGAGTTAGCTCCGACTTTGCAAAGTGTCGACTCCCCGCTGGCTGGAGTCAGCTCCCAATTTCTGATGTATCAGCTCCGAGAAGTCCTCCGAAAACACAGTCTCTGTAGCTCAGGTTAGAGTCGGCTCCCAAAATCCATATGTCGACTCTGGCTTCTAAAGCAGAAAATAGTTTCTCTATATCTCAGGTTGGAGTCGGCTCCACCTTTTCATGTGTCGGCTCCGAAACCTCAAGTGTTGGCTTGAAACTCTAGGTGTCGACTCCGAACCGTGCCGAAAATATATAACTTCTCTGATACACTCTGGAGTTAGCTCTAATGGTTCTAAGTGTCGGCTCCAAGTTCTGAACTTAAATAAATTCCATTGAAACTTGGTTCAAAGCTGATTTATAAATGCCATTTGAATTAATAACCAATCTTAATTCCTAAAACACTTATCAAATCTATCAGAAACATAATGAATATACTCATGGCTTTTGTTAATCATCAAAATCAATAATTGGGTAAATAATTTCTCAATAATTTTTTCAACAATCTCCTCCTGTTTTATGATTACAAAAACATTGAGTATATACATAATTGTCAAAGTATTTACATTTAAGGTTAAGCTCTCCCTCAATGTGGTAACTCCCCCTATGTGTGTGCATATGTTAAGTTCATTGAAACTTTTATGCATATCTTAATTCCATGTGATATCTTTTATGCATATCTTAATTCCATGTGATATTAATTCCATTTAACATGCATATAAGTACCATTCTTTCATTAATTGATTATGCATATATAAGTATCTCTTCTCTCATTATTTTTATGCATATACAAGAATCTCTTCTCCCCCTTTTTTGTAATCAACAAAAAGGTTTAGAAGGTGTATTAAGACTTAAATTAACATCAATCATAGGAATCAAATTCAAAGTTCAAAACAAAGTCCCAGTCAATTATCAAAATTCAAGTATGATATTCATTGAATATTCAAAACTCCATTACATCATTCATAAAGATAAATACTTCATTACATCATTCATAAAGTCAAAATACTTCATTACATCAAAAATACAAATTAAACTTCAAAGAGTAAGTACATCAAAATGTAAAACAAACATCAAAAGCTAATCAAAATCTAAGAAGTTTTTTGAGCTCTTCTAAGATCTTTCCCATTCTTTCACTTTGGATCTTGATAAATTCATTCAGTCTTCTGTCAATAAATGCAGATGCAACTGTAATTTTCTCTTGTAACTCTGCATTGCACTTTGAGTAAGTATCAGAATCTCCTCCAATGTCCTTGATCTTCTCAAAATATGCATAAGATCAGTCTTCAAGGCTTTTGAAGAAGTTCCAAAGGATGATTCAATTCAGCTTACTCTATCTTCCAAGGAATAGTACATTTCCCTCAAGCTCAAAAGTTTACTATCTAGCTCAATCTTCATCTCTTCTTTATGATTAGCAAAGAGTTCCTTTAATTGAACCAACTGAGCATCAGAAAACAAAATAAAGGAATAGAAATAGATGCAGGTGCAGGTGCTGCTGAAGGTGCTGGGATACTAGGTCCTGGCAAAATATGTCTCACAGAAGGTTCTTTCTCTGTTGGACCAGGTGTTGTAGCTCCAACTTCAGCTGCCCTTTCATCCAAGTGTCCTTTCCTTTCCCAATTTCATCCACCTTCACGAACCCCATCCGATGCACAGTTGCTAAACTATAATAATTAGTGTGCCTTAAGTTCTTCTTGGGTTCATTGTCTGAAATGATTACACCTTGGCTTTGAAAGGCAAAGTCAAGATAATGCCATAAGGTAAAGTGGATCTCTTCTTGTTTCCGATCTCAACCATGTACCAAATCATCATATATCTCCAAATTAATTTGCTGACCAGTCAGAACACTATCCATTATAACAATGTCTCACTCGAGACATACTCAAATCTGCCAATCTTGGAAATAAAATCCTATCACAAATATTATGAAGTAATCTTAACTCAAGGGGCAACTAGTTTGCCCTAACTTCTTCAAATTCAGTGACCTCCCTTCCCAGCATTCTTGATAAAGCACTAATCTCTCACTATGGATATTTGCGATAAGTCCAGTAACAGGAATCCCTAAAAGGTTTCCTAGAATCTCCGAAGTTAGATGAATTCTTTTTCCTCTAACATAACTTACTATACCTCCATCTCCTCTTGAAAATTGAAATAAAATTCTTTGACTAAGGCTGGGTAAGTGGGTAAATCAAGAGAACACACCTTATCCCAACCATTTCTTTAATTGTCCTCCAATGAGAAACCCTTTTCCTTAAAGAAATGAAAATCTACCTTCTGCCCATTGTGATCACTCCCAGCAAGGGTGTCGATTTGAGGTGAGAGGGGCTTGGAATAGCTTGGTGTGGATGCCGATGAAGAAGTTGAAGAACTCGATGAAGGCTACCTCGCCGGACGCCTCACGGTTCATTTCCCGTCGTCACCGCTCCATCAAACACGGATCCCCTTTTGGGTGCCATTGATGCTAAGGAGTGATTAATTTGAGAGATTTTGGGTTTTGAAAAGATTTGGAGAGAGTTTGGAAGGGTTAGGAGTCGATTAAATGAAAGAGGAGTCAGCTCTGCCCTAGATAAAGTCAACCTGGGACCACTTGGAGTCGACTCCCGCAAAGCGAGGTGTCGACTCCAGGTCGCTAACACAGTCAGCACTCGAAGTGGAGTCGGCTCTGAACAAGCAGGTGTCGGCTCCTAAAGTCTCAGACAAGACTGGAGTCGACTCCATACCAGAGGTGTCGGCTCCAAGACAGTTTCAGAAAAAAAATAAGAGTTTCAAAGGACTTGTTCGGATTGACATCAAATTTTGGCTAAATCAACTTTGGAATGTGATGAATCAAGGGGTTCAAATATCTAGATAAATCATCCTTAAAATTATAAGAAAAGTAGGAAAATGATTGAATTCTAGATAATCATTCCTAGAAAATTTAAAATCATTCCAATGGATCACATACTCCTAATTCTCCTCTAAGATAACAAAATCTTTCTTCACTTAGGGTTTTATAAATATGTCAGCTAATTATTCATCAGTACAAATATAATCAAGACAAATGTCATTATTAGCTACATGTTCTCTAATAAAATGATATCTAATTTCAATGTGTTTAGTTCTTGAGTGTTGAATTGGATTTTTAGTTAAATTTATTGCACTAGTGTTATCACATCTAATTGGTGTTTTATCAAGTGTTATACCATAATCTTCAAGTTGTCGCTTAATCCAAAGGATTTGAGCACAGCAACTTCCAGCTGTAACATATTCAGCTTCAGCAGTTGATAATGCAACGAATTTTGCTTTTTGCTAAACCAGAGATTAAGTTACTTCCTAAAAATTGGCATGCACCACTTGTGCTTTTTCTATCTAATTTACAACTAGCATAATCAGAATCAGAATATGCAATCAAATTTAATGTTGAGTCTCTAGAATACCATAATCCTACATTTTTAGTTCCATTTAAATATCTAAGTATTCTTTTTACAGCAATTAAGTGAGATTCTTTAGGTTCAGATTGATATCTAGCACATAAACATACAAACATAATATCTGGTCTACTTGCTGTTAAGTAAAGTAGAGAACCAATCATACCTCTGTAATATTTTTGATCTACTTTCTTACCATCTTCATCTTTGTCAATTTGCATGAAGGACTCATAGGTGTTCCAAGAGGTTTGATTGATTCCATACCAAACTTCTTGAGAATTTCTTTTGTGTACTTTGTTTGGTTGATGAAAATTCCCTCTCTTTCTTGTTTGATTTGAAGTCCAAGGAAGAAGTTGAGTTCTCCCATCATGCTCATCAAATTCACCCTGCATTAACTTAGCAAATTCTTGACAAAAAGATTGTTAGTAGCACCGAATACAATATCATCTACATAAATTTATACTACCAATAAATCTTTATCTTTTCTTTTCAAAAATAGGGTTTTATCAACATTTCCTCTAGAAAAATTATTTTCAATTAGAAATTTACTTAATCTATCATACCAAGCTCTAGGTGCTTGTTTTAAACCATATAGTGCTTTGTGTAATTTAAAAACATGATTTGAAAATTCATGATCTTCAAAACCAGGTGGTTGTTCAACAAAAATTTTCTCATTTATAAAACCATTTAAAAATGTACTTTTAACATCCATTTGAAATAAATTAATGTTCATATGACATGCAAATGCAAGTAATATCTAATTGCTTCTAATCTAGCTACAGGTGCAAAAGTTTCATCAAAATCAATTCCTTCTTCTTGATTATATCCTTTTGCAACTAATCTAGCTTTATTTCTAATTACTATGCCATTTTCATCTAATTTATTTCTAAATACCCATTTAGATCCTATAACAGAATGACCTTTGGGTCTATCAACTAAGGTCCATACATTATTCCTAGTAAATTGATTTAATTCCTTCTTGCATAGCTAACATCCAATTATTATCTTTTTCAGCTTCTTCAATAGTTTTAGGTTCTATATGAGATACAAATGCAAGATGATTATTGATATTTCTCATTGATGATCTAGTTCTTACTCCTTGAGATGGATCACCTATGATTAAGTCTTGGATGACCATAAGCATATCTCCAATCTCTAGGTAGATCTACATCATTACGAGTAGTATCAATACATCATCCTAGGTGAGTCATCATCTTTAGCTTCTTGTTCATGATCTGAAGATACATCTATATTCAATTTTTCAATATCTCTTTCAAGCAAAATTGTATCTTCCTCATCATCAATCTTTTCAGAACTTGATGCTAAAGATTCATCAAATACTACATGAATTGATTCTTCTACAATTAAATATTTCTTGTTAAATACTCTATAGGCTTTACTAGATGTTGAATATCCTAAAAAATATGCCTTCATCAGATTTTGCATCAAATTTCCAAGATTATCTTTACCATTATTATGAATGAAACATCTACAACCAAATGCATGAAAATAACTAATATTGGTTTCCTATTATGCCATAGTTCATAGGGAGTTTTCTTAAGATTGGCCTAATTAAAGCTCTATTAAGGATGTAACATGCTGTTTATAGCTTCCGCCCAGAAGTATTTTGGGAGTTGGCTTTCACATAGCATGGTACGGGCCATATCTTCTAAGTTCTATTTTTCTTTCTACAACTTCCATTTTGTTGTGGTGTTCTAGGTGCAAAAAATTATGATGAATGCCATTTTCAATGCAAAATTTTCAAATTGATGATTTTCATTATGCCATGATCACTTCTAAGAGACACTATGGTTTGTTTTTCTCATTTGTGACTTTCTTGAAGAATTTCAGAAATATCGAGAAAGTCTCATCTTTGTGAGCCAAAAATAATACCCAAGTGAATCTAGAGTAATCATCTACTATCACAAGACCATATTTCTTTCCTCCTAGACTAGTGGTTCTAGTAGGTCCAAAAAGGTCCATATGAAGTAGTTCAAGTGGCCTAGTAGTGGAAACAATATTTTTAGATTTGAAAGAATTTCTAGTTTGTTTTCCAAATTGACATGCATCACAAATTCTATTATTTTCAAAATCTAGTTTTGGAAGTCCTTTAACTAAATCCATTCTAATTAATTTTGAAATTAAGTGTGTGCTTGCATGACCTAATCTACGATGCCATAGCCATCCAATCTCATTTACCTTAGCATTATCAGCAATTAAGCAATGGTTACTAGTAGACAAATTGTCTAAATCAATTAAGTATACATTGCATTTCTATTTACCAACAAATATAATGCTATTGTCAATGGGATTAGAAACAGTGCAAATAGAAGCTTCAAAAGAAACTTTGAAACCTTTATCACATAATTGGCTAATGCTAATTAAATTATGCTTTAAACCATCAATATATAAATATTTTCAATAAAGTGGATGGAGTTATTTGAATTTTACCAAATCCCATAATTTGGCCTTTGCCATTATCTTCAAAAGTAACAACTCCTCTTTTATCTTCAAGGGTGATGAATTAATCTTATCACCCGTCATGTGTCTTGAGCAGCCACTATCAAGATACCACTTTCGTTTTGATCCTTTGGCCGCAAGACACTCCTGCAAGATAATCAAATCTTATGTTTAGGTACCCAAGCTTTCTTGGGTCCTTCATGGTTAGTAGCAATAAAGATTGTTCCTTTTGGAACCCATATTTTCTTCCTTTAATATTTAAATTCTTATTAGATTTTTTAAAATTGCATTCATAAATTTATGTCCTTTTTTGTTACAGCAATAACATGAAACATTATTTTTTTTACAAAGAAATTGTTTACAAATTTTTGTTTCATGTGGTCTATATCCTAAACCAGCTTTATCAAATACAGCTCTTTGATTACTTAAAAGCAAATTAAGTTTTTCTAAGCTATATGTAAATTTATCAACTATATTTTATATTTATCAATTTCTTTCTTCAAATTAATATTTTCATTAGAAATTGATTCTTTTTCTTTTAAAAATTTTCTTTTCAGATTTTAGATTTTTAATTTCAAGAATTAGTTCATTTTCTCTTTGAGAAGATTTAGTTTTCAATTTTAAAGATTTATTTTTCATTCTCAAAACTTTGAAATCACTAACTAATTCATTAAATGCATCATATAATTCATCAAAAGTAAAATCATCATTAGGGGTTTCAGAACTTACCTCATTTTTATCGTTTGCCATAAAGCATATGTTTGCAACCTCTTTTGTTCTTCTTCAGATGAAGATTCTTCACTATCACTCCAAGTTGCAACATAGGCCTTCTTCTTCTTGTAATCCTTCTTTAGTTGAGGACATTCATATCAAAAATGCCCGGCTTCTTACATTCATAACATGTCAAGGGTTCTTTTTCTTTATCCTTATCCCTTTCTTTTTCTCTTTCTCTTCCATTTTGATTCCTGATTTCTTTTATGGAAGGGTCTCCTTCTTTGCATGAACTTTCTAAATTTCTTTGCAAGGAGAGCTATTTCATTATCTTCATCTTCTTCCTCACTGCTACTTTTTCCTTTTCTGCAGCCTTAAGAGCAATGGTTCTTTTCTTTTTTACCTCTTCCTCTTGATGTTGCTTCATTGTCAATTCATGGGTCATCAAGGATCCAAGTAGCTCCTCCAAAGGTAGAATATTTAAGTCTTTGGCTTCTTGGATTGTAGTTACTTTTGCTTCCCATGATCTTGGAAGAGACCTAAGAATTTTGCGCACCAATTCAGAATTAGTATAAGTCTTACCAAGACTTTTAAACCATTACAATATCAGTGAATCTAGTGTACATGCATGTGATTGATTCAGTTTGTTCCATGCTAAACAATTCATATTTGTGCACTAGAATGTTAATTTTGGATTCTTTAACTTGATTAGTACCCTCATGGGTAACTTCTAGTCTATCCCAAATTTCTTTGCTGAAATGCAAGTAGATATTCTATTAAATTCATTTGCATCCAAAGAACAATATAAAACATTCATGGCTTTTGCATTGAGCTGAGCCATTTTCCTATCGTTCTCATTCCAATCCCTTTCGGGCTTAGGAACAATTGAACCATCTACAATGTGTGTGGGTGTACTAGGTCCATTCGTAATGACACTCCACAATTCATAATCTAAAGCTTGAATAAAAATTCTCATTCTTGCTTTCCAATATGAATAATTAGAGCCATTAAACAAAGGTGTCTATTAGTGGATTGACCTTCAGCAAAAGATGATCCAGCTTGAGCTGCCATTTGGATCTTTAACTCTTGATCGTTAGATCAACTAAAAATGAGCACAAGCTCTGATACCAATTGTTGGCCCAGATGGTAACCCAAGAGGGGGGTGAATTGGGTTCTTTAAAAAATTAATAATTTAAAACTTAAAACCAAATTTTACAAAGATTAAGTGTGCTAGTGAAGTGAAGCAATAATTTAAAGCACAATAAGAGAGAGAGATAGAGACAAAAGCACGACAAACACAAGATATTTATAGTGGTTCGGTGTATCCCACACCTACATCCACTCCAAGTAACTCTTGGGTCCACACTATAATCCACTGATTACAGTTGAGTTGTTTTACAAGCTCACAACTCTAACTTGTTGTTTTACACGGGGTCACAACGAACCTAGCCGGTTTTCACGGGTTCACCAGCACAAAACCCAACCCAAGCTAAACTTAGCTTGTTCTTGAGGTAAACTACCTCAACTAATTCAATCCCCCTGATTGAATTAGTAAATACCAAATCAATTTAATGTTTATAATAATGGAAAGCTCCTTAAATGAGCAAATAAGCAATATAAATAAACAAGATTAGAAAAGCCTGTTTGAAGCGATTTGAGGTTGGGCTTTTCTTCTTTTCCTTTCTTCTTCTGAATGAGTTAACTGGATTTGAACTCTGAATCTTGAATGAGGCTCGTTGAAGAAAAGTTAAAGATTTAGGGTTCTAGCTTCTCTTCTTCAAATCGAATGAAATCCTTCGGATTTTGATATTTGAAGGCTTTGGATTTCTCTTCTATCTCTTAATAACAATTGGCCTTAAGCACAGAGATTTTTCCTCTTGAAAACTAGATGATTTCTTTCTTTCTATTTCTGGTTTTCTTTTCTCTATTTTTTCTCTATTTTTTGATATTTTTCAAACGGACGAATCCCTACTTTTATAGACTCTTAATCTGAGATTAGGTGAGAAATAACTGTTACAAAGTACCTTGGATCCTTCTCCATGCAAAGAAATGTATTCATTGAGAGTTATGTGAGAAAATATATCCGTTAGAGTCCGATCTGGTACTTTTGAAAATCATCCTTGACAGGTTGGAGTTGGCTCCAACTTTTTATGTGTCGACTCTAGATCGTGTTTCTATAAATAGCAAAAATCGATTTTATGTAGAGTCAGCTCAAAGTGTTGACTCCGCGCTGACTGGAGTCGGCTCCCAATTTCTGATGTGTCGGCTCCGAGAATTCCTTCGAAAATAGTCTCTGTAGCTTAGGTTAGAGTCAGCTCCCAAAATCCATGTGTTGACTTAGCTTTTGAAGCAAAAAATAGTTTCTCTGTATCTCAGGTTGAAGTCGGCTCTACCTTTTCATGTGTCAGCTCCGAAACCTCAAGTGTCGGCTTCGAAACTCTAGGTGTCAACTTCGAACCGTGCCAAAAATATATAACTGCTCTGATACACTCTGGAGTCGGCTCTAATGGTTCTAGGTGTCGGCTCCAAGTTCTGAACTTAAATAAATTCCATTGAAACTTGGTTCAAAACTGATTTATAAGTGCCATTTGAATAAATAACCAATCTTAATTCCTGAAACACTTATCAAATCTATCAGAAACATAATGAATATACTCATGGCTTTTGTCAATCATCAAAATCAATAATTGAGTAAATAATTTCTCAATAATTTTTCCAACACCATTATATCATAGCAAGGGACCATCGAATTTCTTCCGCATGGGGCGCCAAGGTTGCCAAAATTGTTGGTGGCAATATATAGGGACAAGATTGATTCCACATCATCAATCCTGATGTAGACGGATCCAATCCATGCAAAGCTCGAAGGGTAGGGTATGAATAAGGTTGAAGAAGATCCGATGATTGTCCAATACTGCCTAATCTGAGCTTCTTCTGAATATCTTCTGCAGGGTCTCAACAAGAGTAATACACTTTTATTGAATTATTACATGACTCAAATAAAATAAAAATACATGACCTAAAAATTAAACTAAACCAAATTTGACTGACTCATTAACAGACTAGACTCGACCAACTAGAAAAAATATAGGACTTCTAGGGTTTAGAGATCCAAATGGAACCCTGCAACCTTTTTCACTCTTGCTCCTGCACAATCAACCATTTGGGCAATCTGGACAATAATACTCTTGCTAGCCAGTAATTGTAACTATGCTTAATTTATCCCCCAGATATTGCATGGAAGGCTCTTCCATATTTTTGACAATACGAGTACGAGGGCCATCAAATCTTAAAGAGAAGATAATTGTCTTTCTGCAACCCTTAATTTTAGAGCTAAAATTATTATGGACAGAAGGGGTTATGACTTATGATATTTCAATGAAACAGAATTTCATTATGAAAGCAGCCCTAATATGGATAATTAATGACTTTCCAGCATATGCCATGCTTTCTGGGTGGAGCACTGCTGGCCATTTAACTTGCCCATATTGCAAGAAAAATTTAGATGCTTTTACATTGTCTAAAAGTGGTATGCAATCATGGTTTGATAATCATATAAAGTTTCTACTGTCTAGGAACCCTTATAGAAAAAAATAAGACTTTATTTCTTAAGAACATAGTGATTAAAAAAGATGCACCACCTATTATGTGTGGGCAAAAAATATTAGTGTATTGAACAATTGGAGTTGATGAATGTTATGGAAGATGGTGCAAATGCATTAAATGGTCGGATATGTAGAGAGCATGGTTAGAGAAAAAAGTATTTTTTGAGAGTTGCTATATTGGAGCACAAATCTAATTCGACATAACCTTGATGTGATGCATATCGAAAAGATTTTTTTTGAAAATATATTTTATACGGTGATGAATGTTCGGGGAAGAAAAAGATACTATTAAATCAAGAGAGGAACTTAATCGGTACGGTCGGTGTCCTAAACTTGCAAGATCAGCTATTGATGATAAAAATCCAAAGGTTTGCTACACGCTTGATAATAATTCGAAAGATGTACTGTGTTATTGATTGAAAGGATTAAAATTTTCTGATGGATATGCTTCAAACATAGATTGATGTGTGGATATGCATAAGTTAAGGCTTTTTGGCATGAAAAGCCATGATTGCCATGTTTTTATGTAGCGGTTGATGCCTATTGCATTTTATGAATTATTGCCTACCAATGTGTGAAAAGCATTAATAGAGATTAGTATATTTTTTCAAAGAGCTAACAGAAAGAGTTATTAGAACTAATGAAATGGCAAGACTTGAAGAAGAGATTCCAATTAATTTATGTAAATTGAAAAGAATTTTTCCTCCAAGTTTTTTTAATTACATAATGGAATATATACTTGTTCATTTGGCATACGAAGCTCGGATTGCTAGACCTATGCAATATCGTTGGATATACTCATTTGAGAGGTAACTTAGTATATATATATATATATATATATATATATATATATATATATATATATATATATATATATATATATTTTATTATGTTCACTATATTGAGTATCTTATTTTATTTTCAAATTTAAACTTTTAGGTACATGAAGAAATTAAAAAAAATGTTTAAAATAAGACAAGAGTTGAAGATCAATATGCAATGCATATTTGGTGGAGTCATCGAATTTTGAATTGCACTACTTCGATGAACATGTCCAAACTAAGCATCAAAAGTGTCACATAATTTAGATGGTTGTAGATAGCCATTTGGAGCAGATAATGGAAGCATCTCCATTTTCAAGACTGTTGATAAGCCATTTGGCACCAAAAATAGGAGATATCTATTGAACAAAGAGTTTAAAGCTGCTCACAATTATATTCTGATGAACTGCTCTGAAGTGGAGCCATTCATAGAGTAAGATTTTATTCCTTCAACTCAATTTGTCCGTGTAATTTATTTCTTTACATTATTTTCAACTAAGTTGATATAACTGTTAAATATTTCAAAGGATGTTTTGTGATATGTGGAGACAACAAGATTCTTATATCAACGATGATGAAATTAGATTAAAACTTTATACAGAGTTTGCATATTGGTTCAACGATCATATAAGTATTAACTTTACACATTGTTTATAGGTTATCAAGCACATATTGTATAATACTTATTATGTTCCTATGATTTTTTAGACTAATAATCCTTCATCGAATGTTGATAACATTTTCATTAAATTCCTAGCATAATTGCCATTGTCTAGAGTGAATACATATATCAGATATTTTGTTAATGGGTACAAGTTTCAGGTTCATTCTTTATGTTCTTCAAGAGCAACTCAAAATTGGGGGGGTGTATGTGTGTAAGGTCAAACTGTTGGTGCATATCAGCAAGATTATTATGGAAAGCTAAAGAAGATTATTGAAGTTGAGTATCCTGGTTGGCCTATTAAACACACTGTATTGTTAACTATGAATGGTTTGATCCAACTCCAAATGTAGGGACTAAAGTACATCAAGATTATAATCTTATTGAAGTAAATCATAAAGAAGGTTGAACAAATATGAACCATTTATTCTGGCAACTCATGCTGAATAAGTGTACTACTCCACATATCCAAGCCTTTGAAATCATAAGCGAGATTGGTGGGCTGTGAGTAAAATAAAGCCACGGGCGGCTATTTCTATGTTGGTAAGCTCATCTACGCAAATACTTGAATCCCTAGCTTTTCTAGAAGATGTTACAGCAACACATGCAATTCAAGATGATTCGCTTAATCCAGATCCAATCTGTAATGATCTTAGCTTTGCTTGAAATTGAGGATGTCAATGAGGCCTCAAATAATGAAGAAGATGAATATGAATCATAATCCGAGACAAAATCAGATGAAAAACCTGAACTTGAGAATACAAATGATAGTGATGAGTATTTATACCTCTAGTTATATTTAAAAACATGAATTTTTGTTTTATGCTTTCTTTAATTATTCAAGTTGATTCATTATAATTCTTTTACATCTATAGTACTATGAGGGATCGTGGATGATCATAGCAATGAGAGGTTCAGTTGGCATGGGCAATGACTCTCATTTCAATGTACCACATGAGAGCTCCTTCGGATAGGAGCATCATAAGCACGAGACATCTATTGATGAGATGCCAGGATTTGTTGCCCAGATATTGTAACCCAACAGGGGGAGTGAATTGAGTTCTTTTAAAAAAATGTTAATTAGCAAATATGTGCCTTTAGAAAATTTTAGAATTAACAAAAAGTGACGTGAAGTGTAGAGAAAATATTCAAGCACCACAAAAATTTTAATCACACAAACAAAAGCAATTTATAATGGTTCGATGCCAAATCCAGCAGCTACATCCACTCCCCAAGAACTCCTTGAAAATTTTTACTAACCATCCTAGCTAACCTAGCTAGCCACTTGTTTACGGGCACAAGGAAACCTTACACCTAGCCTTTCGGGCTAGTCTCTTATTTTCAGGCACAAAGAAGCCTTACACTAATCTCACGGGTAGATCTCTACCCTCACAAGTTTAACCACCATGAAACTTAAACATTGAGCACAATAATATCAAGAGTGTATACACAAAGCTCCTTAGATGAGTAGATATTCAAAAGAAATACTTTACAAAATTTGAAAACCACTCTACAGAATGGTTTCTTTAGAGGAATAAATGAGGCCTTGGATGAAGCTTGATTGCTCTTCAGGATGTGGCTGGAGCTTTGATGTCACTTTCACTGATGAAGGAATGAAAATTCTTGAAGTGGCACTCTATAGAAAAATTCTCTTAGAATTGTCTCAACCTTTCCTTCCCCCTCTTTGATTTTTTTCTTTCGCTCACTTGGATGGGTGGATTGCCTATATTGCTGAATGAAAGCTTGGTTGAAGGGCCTATTTATAGGCAAGAACCAGAAGAAGGCCGTTGAGAGGCTTTAATTGCAAGCTTTAAAAAAAGAGGTTTAGCATTTAAGGCAAGCAGACATGCTTTTGAAAATCCTTCACCATGCCATGAAAGATTTTGCAGACTTCGGCGGCAATAATTTGAGCATGCGGCGATCTTTGAAAAGCAATCACCATTTCATTGAAAAAGGTTTCAATTTGTTAGAGAAGAACGACGAAATGAAAGCTTCGGACGATTAGCTTTTGAAAAATCAATCCCAGACAAAATTTCATTCACGATGTGGGAGAAGAAGAGAACGACTTCATTGAAAAAAAATTTATTCGTCAAAGAGAAACGGTGGCAATTAAAACATCAATCAATGAGTAAGCTCTAATTCTTTCACATTACAGAGGAATTGCAGCGTTTAAAAGTTTCAGACAAAGCAATGGCGAGCAACAATGGCGAAGTTCTTTTTGAGAGAAGTCTTGGGAAGAAAATCAGAGAGAGATAGACTTGTTGTGCACCCAATTGGGTGCCTAACTAATATAAAATCCATTTGTTGGGCACCTAGTTGGGCGCCTAACCAGAAATTTCCCAAGTTGGGCACCCAATTGGGCGCCTAACTCCCTTCAATTGGGCGCCTAACTCCCTTCCAGCATTAGTTGGGCGTGCCCAATTGGGCACCTAACTATGTGTTGGGCATCAAATAACCTAGGAAAGCCATGGTTTGGTTTTTTTAATGGGTTTTACAGTTTTACCACTGACTGCTTTGAATGGGATTTATAGTTTTGCCACTAACTACTTTCAACGGGATTTACAGGATTGTCATTAACTTCATTCAGTGGGATTTGGACAAGTGTCATGCAATGCTTTGAAAAATAATTTTCATATGATAAATCATCAAAGATAGATTTAGTCATTCGAGAAATGAATGATAAATCATTGAGGAGCCATGATAAAACATTTAGGCTTGGAAAAACATTTGGACTTGATAAAACATTTGAGTTTAATGCAAAACAAATCAATAAAAAATTAGATGGATAAGGATGCTTTGGAAAACAAGTTTTACGTGAAGAATATCCAAAGCTAGTTCCGTACATTTTGAAAAACAAAGCAATCTGTATTACCTTTAATATGTGGAATGCCTTAATTTGAAGTAACACCTTTCATGATGAATTTCCTAAAATCATTGTCTCAACAAAATTCTTAGTACTATATTTAATCATTTTGTATTCATCAAAATCAATATGAAGTCAACAATCTTCCTCTTTTTGATGATGATAAAACTATTAAGTAGACAATATATAAAAAATATTTCAGATCTTATCATTCCTTGGCAAGTTGAAATCAAAGATAAGGTTTCAAAAATATATATCATAAAATATTTTTTCTTTTTTTATTTCTTCCCCTTTTTCAAATACACTGTGTGTGTGTCAAATTAGTACATATACTTTTCAATTTTTTCAAAATTAAAAAGTATGATTGTAAAAATTAGAATGTATGCCTTTACCTATTCTCCCCTTTTTTATCATAAATTAAAAAGAAGATGAAAGGATATGCATATTTTTACTGCATGTCTTTTCTTCAAGGAATAAATCATATAGTATAATAAGCACAGAAATGAATGCAATCTTACATAGAATAAGCAGTTGAGACAATCCATACACATCATACAAGTCAAATTAATACAAACCATAATGGAGTCATAAGCATTATACAAGCCAAACTAATACAAACCATACAAGCCAATAGAGTCATACAAACCATACAAGCCAATAGAGTCATAAGTATCATACAAATCATACAGGCTAATACATAGAGTCATATCATACAAACCAAAGAGAAATAGAGGATCATTTGTTGAAGTCTGGTTGAGAGGATGAAGGTCGAGCAAATAGATGCGGAGTAGGACTATGAAAAATATCTTGCAGGGGCTGCTGCATAACTTGATACATCTTCTGGATCAAACTGTGGGAGTGGTAGATGAGATTTGTGAGAGATGGCAATTGTTCTTTAGCATTGTGAGCTTTATGCTTGGTTGATGCTATCTCAGAACCTGTTAAATTAGTTGATTCAATTAAAATATTTAGATCATCCCACAATCGAATAATCTCCTTAAAAATCTTTTAACCATCCACTACCTCATTCTTCTCGAGCATCTTTCCACTAAGCATTCTAACTGGTGCTCCAATACTCCCATACGATTCTCAAATCATCAAGACAAGCATAGATAGATGAGGAGTGGGGGACCAAAGAAGTATCAGTAGAGGATGATGAACTCCCCTTGGAGCTTTTGAGGGACACAACATCAAAAATTCTATTAACCAAATGCTCTATAATTTCATTATTTAAGAGAATAGGATTTGGTTGAGTGGATGGTGGATGGGATTCTGGTGTAGATGATGGATTAGGATCACAAAAAGATGGATCAATATTCATGTATTCATCAATATTAAATTCAGATGGATTTGCAGGAGGTGAAGGATGATAAGCTTGGAATGAAGAAGGTTCCTTCCCTTGAGTAGGTGCAACAGGTTCTTGCACCTTTTCCTTGTTTCTTGACCATTGACCATCTATTTTTACTAAACACATATGACCAAGGGTGCGCTCATCATATCTGTCTGTATGGCAAAGTTTAGTTACACTCTCACCCTTATGCTTGACACCAAAATGTTTAAACACATACGTAAGAAGAAGGCCATAGGGTAGGGCCGCTCTAGGTCTTCCCATAGCTTCTCTCATCACATTGCACATCAATTCAGGAAAATTCATAGGAGTTTGGCTAATAACATGATACATAATGGTAATGTCTCTATCAGTAACATAGTCAAAGCTACCACTCCTAGGTGCCAAAATTCTAGACAAGATGTGATGTAGCAATTGCATTTCAGGATTAAAATGTCTTCCAAAGATTTTATCATAGTTTGTGGCCTCCTCAGTACCGATAATAGTTATTATTCTAGAATTTCTATTTTTATCTGAATCTTTAAAGGAACCTACAGTTGGGACTTTTAGAATGGTTCCTAGAGCATTTATATCAAGGCTAATCCTTAATCCTTTTACACTAGAGGATAGTATGCCACCACTGAAACTAAGATAGTGATAGAATTCTCTCACAAGTTCAGGATAAATGGGTACTTATGTTCTAAGCATATTGTTGCCCAGATGTAGCAACCCAAGAAGGGGGTGAATTGGGTTATTAAAAATTAATTACTATCGCAGATATGTGCTTTAACCCTAATTTTGAAATTACTTAGCAGCGGTGTAGTGAAGTGCACAGAATGATAATAACACAAAAAAATAGGAACCACAAACACACAAAAGTTTATAGTGGTTCGATGCTAAACCCAGCACCTACGTCTACTTCCCAAAACCTTTGGGAATTCCACTAATCGTATCACAATGATTACAACCTCTATCCTTTCCCGGCTAACCCTCTTGTTTATACGGCACAAGGCAGCAAAGCCCCTAGCCTTACCAGGCTAGTCCTCTTGTTTAACGGCACAAGGAGGCCAATACAAAGCAAGGGTTAATTCTATCCCTTTTACAAGTGTTTAGAATAAATGAGATCAAGTAGCTCCTACAATGAGCAAATATTCAAGATATACTTTACAAATTTGAAGCAACTCCTCAGTAATAAATGAAGAACTTCAAGGGATCTAAAGCTTTGATTGCTTGAGAGCTTTAACTGATCTGGACGACTTGAGCAATGAATGATCTTGAGATTTGACAACTTCAATGCACACGATCTTGCTTTTCACCACTTCAAACAATATGCAATAAAAGCTTTTTTTATTGGATTTCCTTCTCTTGATTTTCTTTTTCAAAATCCGTCATGTTGTTCTTCTAATCATAACTATTTATAAGAATCCAACAATAAAAATATCCGTTAGATACATTGGAAACAAATGGAAAGTAAAACGGGAAGAAAAGATAACCATTGAGATTATTTCCTTAAGCATTGAATGCACTTGATCCATTTAAGGAAGGAAGAACTCTGTCATAATCCAAGAAATCAAAAAGTTAATGTAACTGAAAATAGCAATGTAATAAAGAAGAGAGAGAGATAGCACGCCCAAATGCTTGAGTGGTAGCTGTCTGGAATTAATTCTAGGTAGCTGCTTTGAAAACGATCTGCCAGGAAGAGAGTAAGAGCCTCAGCTAGCTAATCAGCTAGCTCTTTTGAAATCTCATGGCAAAATAAACATCAAGGAGAGGTCAGGTAACTCCTTAGGCAACTAAGCCATTTGCTAGTTAGCTTCCCAGCTAACTCACAAGCAAAGCATGCAGCCAGAAGAAGAAATAACGAACCAGTAGTTAACTCATTAGCTAACCAAGCCACAAGATAGTTAGCTCTTTAGTTAACTGAGCAGGCAATCCATGCGGCAGGGAGAAGTAGCCATGAAATGGTAGCTAGCTCCCCAGCTAACTGAAAATAAATGGCTCACGGTCTGCAGAAGAAACAGAGCTATCAGAGAATGAGGAGTTAGCTATTCAGCTAATTGAGCAGCTGGTAGTTAGCTTCCCAGCTAACTAAGCACAAAAGGCAATAAAGTATCCGACCAGGAGAGTTAGCTCATTAGCTAACACATGGAAAAGAAGGCAGCCATACGCCCAGTGACAAAAGATAGTTTCCCAATTAACTGAACCAAAAGTTAGCTAACTCTCTAGCTAACTTAGAAATGAATTCAAACGGCTTGGAGGAGTGGAAGTTAGCTATCCAGCTAACTCAAATTTTTATGCTCATGGCTTGGAGGAACCTGTGAAAATTAGTTAGCCAAGAAAAAAAGTAGTTAGCTCCAATACAAAGTAGTTAGCTAACAAGATATGCTAGCTAGGTAAGAGAACCATTAGCTAGCTCACCAGTCAGCTAAAAAGAAGGGGCATTCGGCCAATACATGTAACAGGGAATGATAGTCAACTAAAAATAAGCCAGCTAGCTAACAGAGAAGTCAAGTTAGCCAATTAACTAATTGATACTCAAATCAAACGGCTGGCACAGAGGCGTTCAAATCCATAGTCAACTAAAATGAAATCCAGCTCACTCATAAAGAGGCCAAGCTAGCTAACAAGGAACTCTAGCTAGCCAAAGAAGAAACAGGCTAGCTAGCCAGCTAGCTCAAAAATGAAATAGCTCAGCTAGCAACTGTAACAAGCACCTCAGCTAGCTAAAATGGAACTCCAGCTTGCTAACGAAGCAATAAGCTAGCTAACCAGCTAGCTCAAAAAATGAAACGTTCGGTCAAGCCACAGACAAAGTTTGGTAGTTAGCTAAATGTTATGCCAACTAGCTAAATGAAAGACCAAGCTAGCTAAATAACTAACTCTCAAGCCAAAAAGAATGGCCAGGGCTAAAGGATGTTCATTTTATATCAATCTGGTGGCAAAATAAGATGAATATATATTCACATAAAATTTTGCATGAAAATACTTACTTGTAAAGCATCTGAACTTCCCTGCAACAGGCTTGATAAATAGAATTAATCATTGCTTAATTATTTTGTAAACATCAAAATTAATGTAGGGTCAACAATCTTTCCCTTTTTGATGATGACAAAATCATTAAGCTTGCAAAGAGAAAATATAGAAAGTATTATGAATAATATGAATAAATAGAAGTGTATACAGAAAAACATTACTTTCTCCCCCTATCAATATGAATAGGTAAACTCCTCCCGAATATATGGAGTTTATTACTTTCTCCATTTTCTTAATGTATGCAACATTCTTCTCCCCCTTTTTATCATTGATCAAAAAGAAGATTGAAGAGTTTTGCAATGAATTTGAGCATAATACATCAGGATAATGTGATCATTCATAATATTAACAGTCATACAGATCATCAAGTAAAGTCAATACCACAGATATTACATGTCATAGTTTGAAGTCATACAACACAAAAAGTAGAGTCATAAACATTCATTACTGAAAGAAATACATTCACTTCTCATCATCAGAAGAAGAAATTTGAACAGAAGAGGAGGGTCCTGACTTGTCTTGTTGAGGTGGAGGAGACCATAGATGTGGATGGGAAAAAGAAGCGCCTGGAGCTGAGGTAGCCGAGAGAGCGATATAAGTTTCCACAAGCTTAATCAACTTTGTCAGAGATGCAGACCAGTGATCAACAGCATTCATGGCATCTCTTGTCTGATTTACATTGGTTCTCGTCTGATGTTCAACCCAATTAGCTTTGGTCTCAAAATTTTCAACTTTACCTTTTAAAAAGTTAATTTCTTTTAAGATTTTCTTCATTGTATTTTCATTGTGATGAAACACTTGCCCATTCAGAATATTGACATCATGAACAAGTTGGCTTAGAGTAATCTTGAACTGAGACATAGTCTCAAAACATATGAAATATGAGGTACAAGGGTTTGATCATTAACTGATGAAGCACTGTCTCTAGAGCTTCAACTGGATTGGGAAAGGGATAATTTATGAATAATTTGTTGGATTTGATCTTCACAGATACGGAGTAGCAGAGTAGTAGGAGCAGGGTTGTCATTTCGATAAGAGGGTCCAACAGCAGTGACATCAGGTGGTTCAGTTAAGAATGGATTTTGATCAGCTGTCATTGCAGCAAGGAATGGATTTGGTTGATGAAAGTCAAAATTAAAGTAGTTTTGAGGAGAGTTAACAGGTTGAGGCTGGTTTGGAGGTGGCAAAGAGCTTAATTGACTGGTTCTAGATCTAACCTTAAGCCAAACACCATCCCTTTTGGCATAGTCCATATGATATAATGAATGAGCATTAAACACATCGGTGTGACGTAATGCCACAGTAGTTTCTCCCTTAAGTTTTATATTGAAATATTTAAAAACATAGGTGAGAAACATACCAAAGGGTAGTGCGGCCTTAGACCTACTTACGGATTCTTTCATAATAGACATTATTAAGTCAGTAAGGTCTACAGGATTTTCAATAAGAATATCATACATAATGCAAATGTCATGATCAGTGACAACATTGAACGAACCAGCACGAGGAGCAATAATCTTGGCTATAATGCGGTAAAATAATCTATTCTCAACAGATAACATGTTGGCATCAAGAGTTTCTATGTTACTAGCCTCGTTATTATCTATGCCAAGGATTAAACCAATTTTATAACCTCTTTCACTAGGTAGGATTTCTAGGATACCATCATGAGGAATGCTTAATGCAGAACCTAGAGCCTTTCGATCAAGGTCAATCATAGTTTTCTTTACGTAGGATGAAAGAGTTCCAAAACCAAAGGTAATATTCTCGTAAAATTCTTTAATTAACTCAGGATAGATTGGCCTTTTGGTGGATAAGATAGCTTTCCAACCTTGATTATCAAAAGTTTCCCTATCTTAAAGTTTTCTTGTTCTAAGAAGTTAAAATCAACTAACCTGCCATGCATAAAAGACTTAGCGGCAATGACGGTGTTGATTTGAGAAGAAGAAGATGAGGAAGACTTCCTTCGAAGATCAGAATCGTCATCTCTTGCGATTGCTTTCTTTTGGGAGCCATTCACAATCTTCTTGAATAAGAGAGGACATGGGAAATATTTTGGAAGATAGATTAAAAGAGGAGTTGGATGGAATGATTTGATGAAGGATTGAATGAGAAACGAAGAGGTGTAGTGGAGAGGATGATTGGTTGAAGCTGGTTGAATGCTTGAACGGATTGAAGGAGAAGCCGGTTGGATGTTTGAATGAATTGAAGGAGAAGCCGGTTGGTGAAAAGGTTATATAGGGAGGACTCTTAGTTGGTTAACTGGCCATGTGATGTTTGGTTGCTGGTTGGTTAACTACCAAGAGAGGAATAAAAGGAAATGAATGCCGGGTTGGTGGATTGAATGGAAAAAGGTTTCATGCATGGGAGGGAATTAAAAAGCATTTAATACATAGCCTACTGACATACTCAAAGGTGGATTCAATGCATTTAATTTGAAAATATTTTCCATTAAGAGATTTGATTGAAAAGATGTCATGATTTTCAAATGTCATTTCAAAAAACTTTCATTAATTGATTCATTAAGCAGTTGGATCTTACATTCCTAATTCTCTTCTAATTTCATAAATTTTGTTTCATCAAGAGGCTTGGTGAAAATATCAGCAATTTGATTTTCAGTGCTTATAAAACAATTACAACATTTCCATTATTCACATGATCTCTAATGAAATGGTGTCTAATTTCAATATGTTTTGTTCTTGAATGTTGAATAGGATTTTTAGTTAAGCATATTGCACTTGTATTATCACATTTTATAGAAATAGCTTTTGCTTAATGCCATAATCTTCTAGTTGCTGCTTAATCCACAAATTTGAGCACAGCAACTTTCAGCTGCAATGTATTCGGCCTCGGCCGTAGACAATGCTACTGAAGTTTGCTTTTTGCTAAACCATGAGATTAAGTTAGCACCTAGGAATTGGCAAGTACCGCTAGTTGATTTTCTATCAATTTTACATCCAGCAAAATCTGAATCAGTGTAACCTATTAAGTCAATGCTAGATTGTTTATCATACCATAAACCTAAGTTTACTGTTCCATTCAAATATTTGAATATTCTTTTAAAGCAAGTGTGATTCTTTAGGATTAGCTTGATATCTAGCACACATGCATACACTGAATAAAATATCTGGTCTACTAGCAGTTAAATACAACAATGATCCTATCATCCTCTATAAGTTTTAAATCAACAGACTTTTTAGAATTATAAGTTTCAAGTCTACATGATGAGCTCATAGGAGTACCAATACTTTTGATGTCTCCATGCCAAACTTTTTGATCATTTCTTTGATATATTTGGATTGGCTTATGAAGATCCCGTCATTGCTTTGTTTGATTTGTAGTCCGAGGAATGTTTAGTTCTCCCATCATACTCATCTCGAACTCTCCCTGCATAAGCTTAGCAAAGTCTTTGCATAAAAAGTCATTAGTGGCACCAAATATGATATCATCTACATAGATTTGAATAATTAATATATCACTATTTTCTTTTAATAAATAACGTTGTATCCACGTTTCCTCGAATAAATTTATTACTAATCAAGAATTTGCTTAATCTTTCATACCAAGCCCGGGGAGCTTGTTTCAAACCATACAAAGCTTTGTTTCAATTTAAATACGTGGTTTGGAAACAAGTGATTTCAAAACCGGGTGGTTGTTCCACAAATACTTGTTCAGCAATATATCCATTTAAGAAAGCGCTTTTAACATCCATTTGATATAATTTAAATTCATAAAGCAAGCACAGCAAGAAGTAATCTGATAGCTTCTAATCTAGCAACAGGGGCATATGTTTCATCAAAATCAATTCCTTCTTCTTGATTATAACCCTTAGCTACTAGTCTTGCTTTATTTCTTATTATGTTACCATGTTCATCTAACTTATTTCTGAAAACCCATTTTGTTCCAATAATTTGATAATCATTAGGTCTTTCAATAAGTGTCCAAACATTATTTCTTTCAAATTGATTAAGTTCTTCATGCATTGCATTTAACCAATCAATATCATTCTTAGCTTCATCATAACATTTAGGTTCAATTTTAGATACAAATGCTAAGTTATTATATGTATCTCTAAATGTCGATCTTGTCCTAATTCCATGAGATATTTCACCAATAATTTGATCTTTAGGGTGACTGTGAACATACCTCCATCTCTTTCTAAGTCATCATTACCTTGTGAGGCTTCAGGTGGATTAGGATTCCTTTCTTCATTTACCTCTTGTGTATCTGACTCATCTTTGTCCTTTAAAGTGATGTCTTTGAGTTGATCTTCAATTTCATCTGCATCAACTATACCTTTTCTCTTCCTTAAGGGAAGATCATTAGTTTCATCAAATATAACATGAATAGATTCTTCAACTACCAATGTCTTTTTGTTAAAAACTCTAAAAGCTCTACTATGCAAGAATAACCAAGAAAAATTCCTTCGTCAGATTTAGCATCAAATTTATCAAGGTTTATTTTTCCGTTATTCAAAACAAAGCAGCGACATCCAAAGACATGAAAATAACCGATATTAGGTTTTCTTCCTTTCCAAAGTTCATAAGGAGTCTTTTTCAAAACAGGTCTAATTAATGCACGATTTAAAACATAACATGCAGTGTTAATTGCTTCAGCCCAAAAATATTTTGGGAGATTGCTTTCACACAACATGGTACGAGCCATTTCTTCTAAAGTTCTGTTCTTTCTTTCTACTACTCCATTTTGTTGAGGTGTTCTGGGTGCAGAAAAATTATGTTCAATTCCATTTTCATTACAAAATTTTCAAAATATTGATTTTCAAATTCTTTTCCATGATCACTTCGTATCGATAAAACAGAAGAATTCTTTTCATTTGTAATTCTTTTAAATAATTTTTGAAATGATGGAAATGCTTCATCTTTACTGGCTAAGAATAAAACCCATGTAAAACGAGAGAAATCATCAATTATGACAAAACCATATCTTTTTCCTCCTAGACTAGTTGTTCTTGTAGGACCGAATAAATCCATGTGCAAGAGTTCTAAAGGTCTAGTGGTTGAAATCACATTTTTCGATTTAAAAGATACTCGAGTTTGTTTTCCAAATTGACAAGCATCACAGATTTTATCTTTTTCAAAAAGAGTTTTGGCAAACCATTACTAAATCCTTTTTGATTAGTTTAGATAATAATCCATGCTTGCATGAGCTAGCCTACGATGCCATAACCAACTATTATCAGTTTTATTATTCATAGCAACTAGGCAATCAACATTTCTATCATTCAAATCATTTAAATCAACAATGTATACATTACCATGCCTATGACCAATAAATTTCATATTATCATTAGTAGGATTTTTAACAATGCATAAAGATGATTCAAATGTAACTTTAAATCCTTTATCACATAATTGACTGATACTTAGTAAATTATGCTTTAACCTTTCACAAGTAAGACATTGTCAATAAAAGTATGAGGTGTGATACCTATTTTTCCAATGCCAATAATTTTTCCTTGGCCATTATCACCAAAAGTAACAACACCTCCATCTTTTGCCTCTAAAGTGATGAATTGAGACTCATCACCCGTCATGTGTCTTGAACACCCGCTATCCAAGTACCATTGTCTTTTAGTTGCTCGGGTTGCAAGACACACCTGCATACACAATTTTAAGTTTTGCTCTTAGGTACCCAAGCTTTCTTGGGTCCTTTCGGGTTAGTTAAAATAGTTCCTTTTGGAACCCATATTTGTTTAACTTTGTGTGTGTGACAAGTATATGCTTTGTGTCCAAATTTACCACATTTAAAGCAAGTAATTCTAGTTGAATCATCAGCATGCACATAAATATTTTTCAAAAATTTTTGTCTTTCAATAGGATTGTATCCAAGACCAGCTCTATTGTAAACAGCCCTTTGACTATTTAATATCATTTCTAACTTTTCTGAACTCAAAGTAAATTTATCAATAATAGGTTTTAATTTATTTACTTCATTTTTCAAATCTTGGTTTTCCTTTAGTAAAGAATCATTGTTATTTGAAATTCTTTCTTTTTCAAGAGTAAGTTCCTTAATTTCATTTCTCAAATCTTTATTCTTTGAACTTAATTTAGCAAAATCATCTACAAGTTCATAAAATGCACCATGCAATTCATCAAAAGTAAAGTCATCTAGAAAGCTAGGACTTACCTCATTTCATCAGCCATGAAGCATACATTTGCAACTTCAGTCTTTTCTTCTTCTTCCGAACTTGTTGCTTCACTGTCACTCCATGTAGCCAACATAGCCTTCTTCTTTACTTTCTTAAAACCTTTCTTCAACAGTGGACATTCTGGTTTGATATGTCCAGGCTTCTTACACTCATAGCATATAGGAGGTTCACTTTTTTTTTTCTTTGCTATGATCTCCTTTTGAAATATTTTTCTTTTTCCAAATCTTTTTCTTTCATAAATTTCTTAAACTTTCTAGAGATGAGAGCCATATCATCATCTTTTTCACTCTCACTAGTTTCATCTTCACTTTCCTCATTTTGAACATTACCTTTCAATGCCATGGTCCTTCTCTTCTTTGAATCGTCTTCATCAATGTGTTGACGTTGTTGTAGTTCATGAGTCATCAAAGATCCGACCAATTCTTCAAGTGATAGATTGTTGAGGTCTTTTGCTTCTTGTATAGCTGTGACTTTTGCTTCCCATGATCTAGGCAAAGATCTCAAAATTTTTCTCACAAGATCACTGTTAGCATAAGACTTACCCAAACTTTTTAACCATTAATAATGTCGGTAAATCTAGTAAACATATCAGTGATATTTTCAGAGAATCCATTTTAAATAGTTCATACTTATGAACAAGCATATTAATTTTGGATTCCTTGACTTGGTTAGTACCCTCATGGGTAACTTCAAGTCTATCCCAAATCTCTTTAGCAGACATGCATGTAGATATACGATTAAACTCATTTGCATCAAGAGAACAATAAAGAACATTCATTGCTTTTGCATTTAATTGAGCTAATTTCTTATCTTGCTCATCCCATTCAGATTCAGGCTTTGCAATATCAATATTATCAATCTTAACAGTGGGTGTGTGAGGTCCATTAATTATGATTCCCCATAAATCATAATCAAGTGCTTGAATGAATATTTTCATTCGTGCTTTCCAATAAGTGTAATTTGTTCCATTGAACAAAGGTGGTCTATTAGTTGACTGTCCTTCGGTCAACATAGATCCCATTTGGATTACTACTGATCTTTAGCTCCAAGCTTATCAAAGCTATAGGAATCAAGAGCACGCTGCTCTGATACCACTTGTTGCCCAGATGTAGCCCAAGAGGGGGGTGAATTGGGTATTTTAAAAATTAATTCAATGGATGATATTGACTAACGCAGATATGTGCTTAATCAAAAATTTTGCAGCGGTGTAGTGGAGTGCACAAATAGAAAATACACAGATCAATCAACACAAACACAGGGTTTATAGTGGTTCGGTGCCAAACTCGGCTCCTACATCCACTCCCCAAAAACCTTTGGGAATTTCACTAATCGTATCACAACGATTACAACCCCTAGCCTTCCCGGCTAGTCCTCTTGTTTTACGGTATAAGGCAGCCAAGCCCCTAGCCTTACCAGGCTAGTCCTCTTGTTTAACAGCACAAGGAGGCCAACACAAAGCAAGGGTTAACTCTAACCCTTTTACAAGTGTTTAGAATAAATGAGATCAAGTAGCACCTATAATGAGCAAATATTCAAGATATACTTTACAAATTTAAAGCAACTCCTCAGCAATAAATGAAGAACTTCAAGGGATCTGAAGCTTTGATTGCTTGAGAGCTTTAACTGATCTGGACAACTTGAGCAATGAATGATCTTGAGATTTGACAACTTCAATGCACACGATTTTGCTTTTCACCACTCCAAAGAATATGCAATAAAGGCTTTTTTTATTGGATTTCCTTCTATTGATTTTCTCTTTCAAAATTCATCATGTTGTTCTTCTAATCATAACTATTTATAAGCATCCAACAATAAAAATATTCGTTAGATACATTGGAAACAAATGGAAAGTAAAACAAAAAGAAAAGGTAATCATTGAGATTATTTTCCTTAAGCATTTAATGCACTTGATCCATTTAAAGAAGGAAGAACTCTGTCATAATCCAAGAAATCAAAAAGTTAATGTAGCTGAAAATAGCAATGTAATAAAGAAGAGAGAGAGAGAAATAGCACGCGCTTGAGTGGTAGCTGTCTGGAATTAATTCCAGGTAGGTGAAGATCTTTGAAGACGATCGGCCAGAAAGAGCACAAGAACCCCAGCTAGCTAATCAGCTAGATCTTTTGAAATCCCACGGCAAAAATAAACGTCCAGGAGAGGTTAGGTAACTCCTTGGGCAACTAAGCCATTTGCTAGTTAGCTTTCCAGCTAACTCATAAGCAAAGCATGCAGCCAGGAGAAGAAATAACGAACCAATAGTTAGCTCATTAGCTAACCAAGCCACAAGATAGTTAGCTCTTTAGCTAACTGAGCAAGCAATCCATGCGACAAGGAGAAGTAGCCATGAAATGGTAGCTAGCTCCCTAGCTAACTGAAAATAAATGGCTCACGGTCTGCAGGAGAAATAGAGCTATCAGAGAATGAGAAGTTAGCTATTCAGCTAACTGAGCAGTTGGTAGTTAGCTTTCCAACTAACTAAGCACAAAAGGTAATAAAGTATCCACCCAGGAGAGTTAGCTCATTAGCTAACTCATGGAAAAGAAGGCAACCATACGCCCAGTGATAGAAGCTAGCTTCCTAGTTAACTGAACCAAAAGTTAGCTAACTCTCCAGCTAACTTAGAAATGAATTCAAATGGCTTGGAGGAGTGGAAGTTAGCTATCCAGCTAACTCAAATTTTTATGCTCACGGCTTAGAGGATCATGTGAAAATTAGTTAGCTAAGAAAAAAAGTAGTTAGCTCCAATGCAAAGTAGTTAGCTAGCAAGATATGCTAGCTAGCTAAGAGAACCATCAGCTAGCTCACCAGTCAACTAAAAAGAAGGAGCATTCGACCAATACATGTAACAGGGAATGATAGTCAACTAAAAATAAGCCAGCTAGCTAATAGAGAAGTCAAGTTAGCTAATTAGCTAACTGATACTCAAATCAAATGGCTGGCACAGAGGCGTTAAAATCCATAGTCAACTAAAATGAAATCCAGCTCACTCACAAAGAGGCCAAGCTAGCTAATAAGAAACTCTAGCTAGCCAAAGAAGAAGCAAGCTAGCTAGCTCAAAAATGAAACAGCTGGCTAGCAATTATAACAGGCACCTCAGCTAGCTAAAATGAAACTCCAGCTAGCTAACGAAGCAACAAGCTAGCTAACCAGCTAGCGCAAAAAATGAAACATTGGCCAAGCCACAGACAAAGTTTGACAGTTAGCTAAATGTTATGCCAGCTAGCTAAATGAAAGACCAAGCTAGCTAAATAACTAACTCCCAAGCCAAAAAGAACGTCCATGGCTAAAGGATGTTCATTTTATATCAATCTGGTGCCAAAATAAGATGAATATATATTCACATAAAATTTTGTATGAAGATACTTACTTGTAGAGCATCTGAACTTCTCTGCAACAGGCTTGATAAATAGAATTAATCATTGCTTAATTATTTTGTAAACATCAAAATCAATGTAGGGTCAACACATATAACCCCAACCTTGCATTTCTAATAAAATACCAATATGAAAGTTTTCATGGGCAAAAGATCTAAAATTCACTAATCTACCAAGTGCAACAGACCTACCTCTAGTGGACAAGGAAGTTGGAGATTAAGAGGGAGCACATTCTTCATATCCTTGGAAAGAAGAAGCTCCATGAGGTAGTCGCATTTTTTGAGCCATTGATCAAGATGAAAATGAGAGCTTTGAAGAGGGATTTTGCTCTCGGGAGAGGGAACGGGAGCTTTGGCTATCAGAGAAATGATGAAACAAAGGGAATGAATCCAAATGACCTAATTTCATGCATTAAATGAGCCAAGATTCCCGCGTTGAGCGCCTAACTGGGCACCCAACACAAAATTTAGGTCATTTGGCTAGCTAGCTGGTTGGCCAGCGAGGGATTCCAAGGGTATTTTCCAATAGTTTAGGATTTAAAATGCATAAAAGGAATAGTAGGCATTCAAATATTAAGGTCGAAAATTCATAGATCTTGATAATCCAAAGAAAATAAGGATCTTGAAGATAAGTCGATAAGGTTTCATACGGATCAAGTTTCATGCTAAGATCATAAGTACAGAAGAGTATAAAAATCAAACATCATAGCAGCTTGCTAAATTGAAGGGTCTAGCATACCTAGCTCCCTTCTAATTTCACAAAGCTTAGATTCATCAAGGAGTTTTATGAAAATATCAGCGAGTTGCTTGTCAGTACACAAGCTCAAGCACAACATCACCATTATTAACACGATCTCTAATGAAGTGATGTCTAATTTTATATGTTTTATCCTAGAGTGTTGGATAGAATTTTTAGTTAAATGTTTGGCGCTAGTATTATCACATTTTATGGAAATGCCATTAAGTTTGATGCCATAATCTTCTAGTTGTTGCTTTATTCATAAGATTTGAGCACAATAACTTCTAGCTGCAATGTACTTAGCCTCAGTTGTGGACAGTGCTACTGAAGTTTGTTTTTGCTAAACCAAGAGATTAGGTTAACCTCTAGAAATTATCAAGTTCCACTCGTAGATTTTTTATCCAGTTTACATCCAACAAAATCAGAATTAGTGTAACCTATTAAGTATATGTTAGATTGTTTATCATATCATAATCCTAAGTTCTTAGTACCATTTAAATATTTAAGGATTCTTTTAACCACAATTAGGTTTGATTCTTTAAGATTAGCTTGGAATCTAACACACATACAAACACTAAACAATATTTCTGGTCTACTAGCAGTTAAGTACAATAGTGATCCTATCATGTCTCTATAATGTTTTATATCAACTGATTTATTAGTACCACTAGAATCTAATTTACAAGAAGAGCTCATAGGGGTACCGATACTTTTTGAGGTCTCCTTGCCAAATTTCTTCAAAATTTCTTTGGTGTATTTGGTTTGGTTAATAAAGATCCCTTCCTTACTTTGCTTAATTTGAAGTCCGAGAAAGTAGTTTAATTCTTCCATCATGCTCATCTCAAATTCTTCCTGCATAAGCTTAACAAAGTCATGGCACAAGGAGTCATTAGTAGTACCGAAAATTATATCACCAACATATATTTATACGATCAGCATATTTTTATTTTCTCTTTTAATAAATAATATTATATCAATATTTTTTCTATTGAAGTTATTGCTAATCAAGAATTTGCTCAACCTATCATACCAAGCCAGGGGCACTTGTTTCAAACCATATAAAGCTAGCCTTATTCAATTTGAATACATGGTTTGGAAGCAAGTAATTTTCAAAACTAGATGGCTGGTCAATAAATATTTGTTCAGCAATATATCCATTAAGAAATACACTCTTAACATTCATTTAGTATAATTTAAAGTTCATAAAGCATGCAAATGCAAGAAGTAATCTAATTGCTTCTAATTTAGAACAGGCACAAATGTTCATCAAAATCAATTCCTTCTTCTTGACTATATCCTTTTGCCACTAATCTTGCTTTATTTCTAATAACATTTTCATGCTTATCTAATTTATTTTTAAATACTCATTTAGTTCCTATAATAGGATGATCATTTGGTCTATCAACTAGTGTCCAACCATTATTTCGTTCAAATTGATTAAGTTCCTCATGCATAGGATTTATCTAGTCTACATCATTTTTAGCATCCTCATAACATTTAGGCTCTATTTAGGAAACAAAAGCTAAATTAATACAATCATCTCTAAATGATGACCTAGTTCTAACACCACATGAAGGATTACCTAAAATTAGTTCTTTAGGATGATTATGAGCATACCTCCATTCCTTTTCAAGCTCATGATTACCTTGAGGTTCAGTTTGTTGAATTGAAACAGTGCCATTTTCTTGGTTGACATGATCATCTTCTCCTTCCTTCTCATTTATTATAAGCTCTATTACTCCATCTTCAAGGATATCTACATCATCAGTTACCTTTCTCTTCCTTGATGAAAGATCATTAGTCTTATAAAAAATAACATGAATTGACTGTTCTACTACTAAGCTTTTCTTGTTAAAAACTCTATATGCTTTACTAGTAGTTGAGTAACCGAGAAATATTCCTTCATCTGATTTTGCATCAAATTTATTAAGATTAGATTTACCATTATTCAAAATAAAACATCGGGAATCAAAAACATAAAAATATTCAATGTTAGGTTTTCTTCCTTTCCAAAGTTCATGGATGTCTTTTTTAAAATAGGTCTAATCAAAGCATGGTTTAAAATATAATATGTTGTATTAATAGCTTCAGCCCAAAAATATTTTGGGAGATTACTTTCACACAGCATGGTTCTGGCCATTTCTTCAAGAGTTCTATTCTTTCTCTCAACAACACCATTTTATTGAGGAGTCCTAGGAGTAGAGAAATTATGGTCAATTCTATGTTCATTACAAAAATTTTCAAAGTGTTGGTTTTCGAACTCCTTTCCATGATCACTTCTAATTGATACAACTTGAAAATATTTTCATTTGTTCTTTTTCTAAAGAGTTTAAGAAAAGTTGCAAATGCCTCATCTTTACTTGTTAAAAATAAAATCCAAGTAAAATGCAAGAAATCATCAATAATCATAAATCATGATGTTTACCATCTAGACTTATGGTTCTAGTCGGTCCAAATAAATCCATATACAAAAGTTCTAAAGGTTTAGAGGTTGAAATTATATTTTTAGACTTGAATGAAACTCTAATTTGTTTTCTAAATTAACATGCATTACAAATCTTATCTTTTTTAAAATTTAATTTTGGCAAACCTTTGACTAAATCCTTTTTGATTAATTTTGAAAGTAAGTCCATGCTAACATGTGCAAGCCTACGATGCCATAACCAACTAGATTCATCAATTTTAGCATTCATGGCAACTAGACAATCAAAATTTTAGTCATTCAAATAATTCAAATCAATAATGTAAATATTACCATGCCTATAACCAATAAGTTTCATGCATTATCAGTAGGATTAGTAATAATGCATAAAGATGATTTAAAAATAACTTTAAAATATTTATCATACAATTGACTAATACTTAATAAATTATGTTTTAAACCATTTACAAGTAAGATATTATCAATAAATGCATGAGTAGTTATACCAATTTACGATGCCAATAATTTGCCTTGGTCATTATCACCAAAGATAACTACTTCTTCATCTTTTGCTTTTAAAGTGTTGAATTGGGATTCATCACCAGTCATATGTCTTGAACACCTGCTGTCTAAATATCATTTTCTTTTAGTTGCTCGGATTGCAAGATACACCTATATCCATAATGTTAAGTCTTCGTTTTAGGTACCCAAACTTTCTTGGGTCCTTTGGGATTAATCGGCCTGGTTCTTTTTAGAGCCCATATTTTCTTGACATTATGTGTATGACATGTATATGCTTTATGATCAGGTTTTTCATATTTAAAATATGTAATTTTTGCAGAATCACTAGCATCCATAAAAATATTTTTCAAGAATTTTTGTTTCTTCATAGTATCATATCCAAATTATTATAAATTGTTCTTTGACTATTAAAATAATTTCTAATTTATTTAAGCTCATAGTAAACTTTTCTACTATAGGTTTTAATCTATCTACTTCATTTTTTAAATCTTTATTTTTTTAAAGCAAAGATTCATTTTTCTTTGAAAGTTTTGTTTTCAAAACTTAAGTTTTTGACTTGATTTTTTAATTCCTTGTTTTTAGAACTTAAGTTAGCAAAATCATCAATTAATTTATAAAATGCACTATGCAATTCTTCAAAAGTAAAATCATCTAGGAAACTAGGGCTTATCTCTTCGTTATCTGCCATGAAACATAGGTTGGCTTCCTCATTCTTTTCATCTTCCTCGGAGCTTGATTCATCACTATCACTCTAAGTGGCAATCATTGCTTTCTTTTTGAATTTCTTAGGACCTTTCTTTAATAGAGGGCATTCAGATTTAAAATGATCCGGCTTTTTACATTCATAACATATAAGGGGCTGATTTTATTCTTTTCTTTACTATTCTCTTCTTTCACAAATTGTCTCCTTCTTCCTTCAAATTTTTTCTTCCTCATAAATTTTTTAAAATTTTGAGTGATAAGTGCCATCTCCTTATCCTCCTCACTATCACTAGTGCTTTTCTCGCTTTCTTCATTTAGTGTAGCGCTCTTTAGTGCCATTATTCTTTTCTTCTTTGACTCATCCTCATCAAGGTGTTGTTGCTATTGCAGCTCATGAGTCATTAGTGGCCCAACCAGTTCTTCTAATGATAGAATGTTGAGGTCCTTGGCTTCTTGTATTGCAGTGACTTTAGCCTTCCAAGACCTAGGCAAAGATCTTAAAATTTTTCTAACAAGTTCAACGTTAGTATAAGATTTTTCAAGGCTTTTTAGCCCATTAATGATATTGATAAACCTTATAAACATATCAGTAATATTTTCAGTAGAATCCATTTTAAACAATTCATATTTATGCATAAGCATATTTTATTTTGGATTCTTTAACTTGATTAGTACCCTCATGGGTAACTTCTAATCTATCCCATATTTCTTTAGCAGAACGGCAAGTGAAAATGCGATTGAACTCATTAGCATCCAATGAACAATATAGAGCATTCATGGCTTTAGCATTGAGCTGAGCCATCTTTTTATTATGTTCATCCCATTTTATTTATGGTTTGAAAGTTTTCACGCCATTTAATCTTGTGGGCATGTGAGAACCATGCAATATGATATACCATAGATCATAGTCAAGTGCTTGAATGAAGATTTTCATTCTGGCTTTCCAATAAGTGTAATTAGTGTCATCAAATAGAGATGGTCTATTTGTGGATTGCCCCTCACTTAATAGAAAACTCCCTTGGGCTGCCATGATCTTTAACTCAAAGCTTTTTAAGGCTTAGTAATAAGAGCACTTGCTCTGATACCACTTATTGCCCAGATATTGCAACCCAAGAGGGGGAGTGAATTAGATTCTTTTAAAAAAATATTAATTAGCAAATATGTGCCTTTAGAAAATTTTAGAATTAATGAAAAGTGACATGAAGTGTAGAGAAAATATTCAAGCACCAAAGAAATTTAAATCATACAAACACAAGTAATTTATAGTGGTTCGGTGCTAAACCCAGCACCTACATCCACTTCCCAAAAATTCCTTAAAAATTTTTACTAGCCATCCTAGCCAACCTGGCTAGCAACTTATTTATGGGCATAAAGAAGCCTTACACCTAGCCTTTCGGGCTAGTCTCTTATTTCAGGTACAAGAAAGTCTTACACTAATCTCACGAGTAGATCTCTATCCTCACAAGTTTTACCACCGTGAAACCTAAACACCAAGCACAATAATATCAAAAGTGTATATAGGAAGCTCCTTAGATGAGCATATATTCAAAAGAAATACTTTACAAAATTTGAAGATCACTCCACAGAATGGCTTCTTTAGAGGAATGAATGAAGCCTTCGATGAAGCTTGATTGCTCTTCCGGATGTGGCTGGAGCTTTGATGTTACTTTCACTGAAGAAGGAATGAAAATTCTTGAAGTGGCACTTTATAGAAAAATTCTCTCAGAACTCTCTTAGCCTTTCCTTCCCTCTCTTTGATTTTTTCTTTCACTCATTCGAATGGGTGGATTACTTGGATTGCTGAATGAAAGCTTGGTTGAAGGGCCTATTTATAGGCAAGAACCAGAAGAAGGCCGTTGAGAGGCTTTAATTGCAAGCTTTAAAAAAAAGAGGTTTAGCATTTAAGGCAAGCAAGCATGCGTTTGAAAATCCTTCACCATGCCATGGAAGATTTTGCAGACTTCGGCGGCAATAATTTGAGCATTCAGCGATCTTTGAAAAGCAATCACCATTCCATTGAAAAAGGTTTCAATTTGTCAGAGAAGAACGACGAAATGAAAGCTTTAAACGATTAGCTTTTGAAAATCAATCCTAGATAAAATTTCATTCACGATAAGGGAGAAGAAGAGAACGGCTTCATTTGAAAAATTTTTAATCGTAAAAAAGAAATGGCAGCAATTAAAACATCAATCAATAAGCAAGCTCCAATTCTTTCACATTGTAGAGGAATTGCGGCGTTTAAAAGCTTCAAACAGAACAATGGCGAGCAACAATGGCAAAGTTCTTTCTGAGAGAAGTCTTGGGAAAAAATTCAAGGAGAGACAGACTTGTTCGGCACCCAATTGGATGCCTAACTAATATAAAATCCATTTGTTGGGCACCCAGTTGGGCGCCTAACCAGAAATTTCCCAAGTTGGGCACCCAATTAGGCGCCTAACTCCCTTCCAGAATTAGTTGGGTGCCCAATTGGGTGCCTAACCATGTGTTGGGCGTCAAATAGCCCAGGAAAGCCATGGTTTGATTTTTTTCAATGGGATTTACAGTTTTGCCACTAACTGCTTTCAATGGGATTTACAGTTTTGCCACTAACTGCTTTCAATGGGATTTATAAGATTGCCATTAACTGCATTCAGTAGGATTTGGACAAGTATCTTTGAAAAATAATTTTCAAATGATAAATCACCAAAGATAGATTTAGTCATTTGAGAAATGAATGATAAAACATTGAGGAGCTATAATAAAATATTTATACTTGGAAAAATATTTGGACTTGATAAAACATTAGAGTTTAATGCAAAACAAATCAATAAAAATTTAGATGGACAGGGATGCTTCGGAAAATAAGTTTTACGTAAAGAATATCTAAAGTCAGTTCAGTACGTTTTAAAAAACAGAAGCAATCTATGTTACCTTTGATATGTGAAATATCTTAATTTGAAGTAACACCTTCTTTCATGATGAATTCTCTGAAATCACTATCTCAACAAAATTCTTAGTGCTATACTTAACCGTTTTATATTTATCAAAATCAATATGAGGTCAACAGGATCATTTGCTAGGCCATCGTCAAGCGACAGTACTTCATCCGTGGAAGAAAGAGGCTTCTACTGGTCAATGGCCAATAAATATATTTCTATCTTTATATTAATTTGTTTATACAATTATTATGTTATTAAATTATATCTTATATTTTACTAATTTTGCATAGATTTGTAGAGAAACATGTTGTCTTCAGGTGCATCATAGATATATTTAAGAGACATACATATCCCAAGGGCTACTGTTGGGAGCGCATCAATGAGGAGGTGAGGGAGTTTTACTAGATAGAGTTTCATATACATAACTTATAATTACCCTTATGTTGATACAATTAAAAACTTATGCATTTATTATATTAGCTAGCTGCATTTATTATTATAAACATATTTGGATTATTTTGATTTATATTTCAGATATAAAATTATATGTACAAGGTTAGTATACATGAATTGTATGGTTCTTAATTGCATTCATAATGTCATATTATCAAATTTTATGTGTATCATTTATTTGTTATTTTCTTTATATTCATAAATTTTTTGCTTGCAAAAAGAATTTAAGTGGAATTCAGTCCTCCCCCCTCTTGGGTTTGTCATCTGGGCCACACTGCCGATACTCTGATGATTTATGTTATTGGTGGAGGACACTGGAACGTCTCACTCATATCTTCGATTTAGTATGGGATGAATGGAAACAAAAGTGGATGAATCTTGAGTGGCGTAACAGGTTGGCTATAGCTAGCTTGAACCGCCAATCCAAGAAAGGTGGTTTGGGCACTAGTTTTTCTTGCCGCACATCGAGATCCATTTCGATTAAGGAGCATTAGCATCGTCTAGTAAGTATAATAAATTATTTATTTTGTATATGTATTAACAATAATTTTTTTTAAAATGAGCATAACTACAAATTTGAAACGTTATTTTGTAGAGGTAGAAGGAAGGCGTAAATCCAGGGTATTGGCGGCTCTTTAAGGAGACCCACATAGGAAAAGATGGGTCTTGGGTCGACAGCCGCTCCCAGCATACTGGAGTAAGTAAATCATTGAAAATATGATATGTTTATTCATATATTTATACCTTCGATACGAGTTACACTACATTTGATATGTATTCGTGGCATGCACGTATGGACGAGATGTTATCTCAAACCTCTCAGTCCATACAACCATTAGTGGAGGGAGGGTCCATGCTTGATCCTTTGCGGGAGATTGGTCACATCTTTTTAGAGGCTGTTGGCACACAACCAAACGATCGTAGAGTCTACGATCTAGGCATCAAAGCTTCTGCATTTTTTCGGCCAATGCGGTTCCTCTTCTTCCAGTCAAGGTGATACCGATGACTATGCGGATATTGAGCGTTCCATCGCGGAATGTGTGAGATCGGATATGATGATCGAGATATTGGACATCTGCTGGAAATACCGACAGTAGCTCGATTATTAAGAGCAGTAGTTACAGGAGATGCGCCAGTTGGTTTTTCAAATGTTGCAGTCGACACAGTTCACTGGTCCACCTCCAGCTCCAGATGACTCTCCCTCCAGCTGATCGGCGATGATATTTATAGATTTTATTAGATTTTATGAGTACTATACGTATTTGCTACTCTTTTGTAATTATGTGCTACTGGTTTGTATTATAAATATTTAATTTTTATATATTTAATTTTAATTTTTAATAAAGAATTCTGTTTGTGAATGTTTTTTTTCATTTTAATTTAATATTATTTGAATAGGTTATGAAAATCACTAATTAGCGATGCTGTTAGCTACATCTGATAGCTAATTAGCGACGTCAACCTTGGCGATGCTAATTATACTAATTAAAAACTTCATAACATCGATGCAATTAGCGATACCATAATGGCATCACTAATTTTAGTAGCGATGAATTTTTTAGCATCACTGTGGAAATAGCGATGCATTTTTTAGGATTAGTGATGCGAAAATAAATTTTTCAGCATTGCTGTGGAATTAGCGATGCTCATTTTAGGATTAGTGACACAAAAATGACATCATTGCTAATCCTAAAAAATTATGTAATATTCAATTAATACCAATTTGAGCAAATTACATTGCATATGAATACAGTTATCGATTATTTCTTGTTATCTACCCGTAACTAATATATATTGCAGTATACTTGGATCAATGCCACGAAAGTACTTTCCTGTCTTTCACCACCTCTTCCAAAGCCGCCCATTTTTCACCCTTGTCATTACGAAGGGTTACTTTTTTTTTCTTTTAATTTGTTCTTTTTGTCCTTTCAATGCCTCATCTGACGGTTCCCTTAGTTTTAGGCTCGACCTGCTGTCCCTCGGGGGGAGTCTTCTCCTTCCGAGAGGTGGGCCCGCTGAATTCTGCTTAGGATTCGTTGCTTGTCCTCGCCGATACAGCGGCCCCGACGCAAGGCAGATGAGGAGTCGATCACCGGCCGTCCAATCGAGGCCCGCGTGGGCGTCACCGATCCGAGGGCCGCAGGGACCCGGAGCCCGAGGCGGCCCGGAGGCCCTGTCGGACGGCTGTGATCGAAGCGGCGTCACGCCGGGTTATAGATGCGATGAAACGGTCAGAACGGGTGGGGGGAGTTCTAACGGAGTGGATGGCGGAGAGATCGCCACGTGTCCAGACAGTCTGACGGTGGGCCCCGCATTCATCGGGTCTCCCGAGATTCGAGCCCTCCCGCCCTCCCTTGAGACAACGCTAGCTCGCTCCAGAGAAAAAAATATAAAAATAATTCCCACTCCGAAGAACGCACCCAAGAAACACCCACGCGGTGGTCGAGATGGCCGTTTTCACTATTTTGGTGATGATCTCGAATATTTAAATTGTAACCATTATACGACGGTTATTTTGTATAATAATATTATAAAACAGAAATGATGTCCGTTGTTTATCATACATACCATTTTTGAAGATGAAATAATTTTTAAAATGTAAAATATTACGACGAGTTTCCCTCCGAAAATTGATGTCCCTTAAAAAATATTAAGAATGACGTAAAATATAGAGCTATTATTATTTTATGTTCACTTCCTATTTATTATAATTTTTTTAAAATTTTTTGATAGAAAGAAAAAGATCAACCCATTATATAAGTATCTAAATCTAAATTTTTAGAATGCAAAACTCTAACTCAACTCATCTAAGCCTTTTCTCAACACATGGATGGCTATATAAATCTATTTTCTACTCTACTCTATTCAGGATCAAGTCAATATTTAAATTATAAATAGTTATATCTTTTTTAATTATTTCTGTTCATATTAGTTTAGTCTATCTTTACCTTTATTCTTACCATAAATTATTAAAAGATCAATGGAACATATACGTTGTATATGTTCAAACCATCTTAATCGTTTCCTCTCATTTTATCTTCAATTGATGGATAATTCTATCATTTCTCTTATATTTATTTCTAATTTTACCTTTTAAAATTTTATCACATATTCATCTTAACATGCATTTTGTTACACTTAATTTATTCATATATTTTAATATTACAAAACTGAAAAATTAAATCAAAACCTAGCGATTGCTATAATATATAACACACCATTATTGCCCACATCATTTTAAAATTAAATAATTTTAAATAACTCATAATTTACAATAATAGTGGCTATTAAATTTTATGAGGACATGCATTATAGTGTCTGACAAGGAGCCTTTTACGTTATACATACTAATAAAAATGTCTAAATAATATCATTATTTGATATTACCTGGTTATAGTGGCCATTATATTATCGAGATGTTCGTTGTTTTTATTGATTTTTATTATTTCTCTAATGAATTAATAGTTTAAAAAATTGTTTTTTTATACCGATTTAGCTTTCCTTCCAAAGGATTGGTAACTTCTGCAAAAGAGTACGAAGAAAGGTGATTTGAGATATAGCAGTAACAATATTTTATTATTATCCATTATTTTTCATCATAACAAATTAACATTGTTATAAAAATAACTAATTCTAAATAAGATAAAATAAAGTACCTAACAGCAAGGATATAATTAATAATAGAAGTTTCATTGCTTTTTTTTGGTAGAAAAGAATGCGGTTCGTTATGATATATATATATACATCAACGAAGTTATTATTAAAAACTTGAAATCACTCAAAATGAGGCATATTTTGGGATCTAACCGATGGAAGAGAGTAACGGCGGGGTCTACCGTAAAGGGATGACGCAGTTATTGGAACTCAATCATCGATCCAAGCTACGTTTCTTTCTTGAGTATGGTGGATAGGGCTCTTTTGCAAGCGTCTTGAGAACAGGGAAGAAGACCGGAGCAGGAGGGAAGTGGAAGTCTTGCCACGGATTCCGATGAGACCCGCACCACATGCTACCATCGACCTGCAGGGCTTTTCATAGCAACAATGACCCTCTTATCTTTCGTAAAACCACGACGGTGCCACGATTTCATATATATAATTCAACAACGTGGGAAGCTCGCTGCTGGCCTTTTCGACAGCGACGCCCAGCGGGTCAGCTCACGCTTCGCTAACATCTCTCGGCCTCTCTTCCGCTGAAGCTTTTTAAAATATTCTCCTCACCGCGAAGAGTACGGCCGTTCACCCACCACCCACCCTTCCGAAAGCCAGCCTGTCCTCACCTCTGACCCATTTCAGGTATTGGCCAGACCATAATATTTTTTAGTCTTTTGGATGGCTTGCAAGCGAGAGACATCGCAAGTCTCAGCTGATACCATACCAGGCTGAAACAAAGAGGGGGGGGGAAGTGGAAGTTCCTGCAGCCTTGAAGGCAAAGAGAGAGAGAGAGAGAGAAGGTGGGAAATATAGAGTGCGCCCAAACCCAATCTAGACGCCCTTAAGGCCAACCTGCACCCTGCCACCAGTTGGCAAATGCCAGAATAACCACTCCAACAAAAACGGCAGTAGAGACAAAGGACTGCACAACCAGTGGCAGGGGTGCTTGCTTTGAAGAAGGGATTGAATGAGTGCCCAGAATCCGCTGGGAATTAAGTTGGTGGATGACAAGAGAGATGCACTTCCATGTCGGTCTCTTTTCTGGTGAGAGGTAGCAGCGGTGGAGGGAGGTTCTTGGAATAGTGTCAGCTGGTTATTCTAAAGGAGAAAAGAAGAAAAACAAAGGAGGGGCAGAGCGCCGTCTTTCTTTCTCTTCGTTTCCTTTTGGTGTTAGTTAATTGAATCCTCATCTCCTCTTGTTGGTATTTTCTTCCACCTTCTCCTCCTCTTTTTCTTAGTCCTCCTTTCCTTCCTTTCCACTGTTACATCTCCCAGGTTTCATACCCACTTGTACAAGGAATTACAAAAAGAAAGGGGGCCAAAAAAAAAAAAAAAACCAAGGAAGATGGATCCAATAACGGCATCATCATCAACGCATGGCCATAATCTTCCTCCTCCTTTCCACACCCGAGACTTCCATCACGACTTCCACCAGCGATTGCAGCAGCCCAAATCCGAGGACGACCAAGGTGGCCTCCATCGAGGCCAGAAGCGAGACCGCGATGATAACAGCATTATCAATAACAACGGAAGCAGCGGCAGCAACGGCGATGGCAAAGAATTGTTGCCAGTACCCTCGGCCGGCGCGGATGTCGACGCCGCGCGCCGCCCCCGGGGCCGGCCTGCCGGGTCGAAGAACAGGCCCAAGCCCCCTATCATCATAAACCAGGACAGCGCCAACGCCCTCAGAACCCACGTCATGGAGGTTGCCAGTGGCTGTGACATAGTCGATAGCATGGCCAGCTTCGCACGCCGCCGGCAGCGGGGTGTGTGCGTCCTTAGCGGCACCGGTACCGTCACCAATGTCACTCTCCGCCAGCCAGCCTCGCACGGCGCCGTCGTCACACTCCACGGCCGTTATGAGATCCTCTCCCTGTCAGGATCCTTCCTGCCGCCGCCAGCCCCACCGGCGGCCACTGTTCTAACGATATACTTAGCAGGTGGACAAGGACAGTTGGTTGGAGGGAGCGTTGTTGGGCAGCTCACGGCATCGGGACCTGTTGTTATAATGGCCGCATCGTTTGCGAACGCTGCCTATGAGAGGCTTCCTCTAGAGGAAGACGAGTCCCTACCACCCCAAGGGCCCCTGGAGTCCCATGGACTGGCTGGCCAGCAGCAGGAGCAGCAGCAGCAGCAGCAGCAGCTCCTACAGGATCCAAACCTCTTCTACGGTCTTGCGCCGAATGTTCTCAATAACGTCCAGTTGCCATCAGAGCCTTACACTAGTTGGACCACCGGTGCAGGCCGGGCACCTTACTGAACTCATCGCTAAGCCTGCTGAGAGCTCTACTATTTTCTTCTTTTTTGCTTGTTGTGCTAGAAATTCTTGCAGGATTTCAAGCAAAGTATCCTTCTGGCTTGAGGGGAACTCATGCTTAATTTCTTCTTTTTAGCACCCTCTATATCTAATCTTTCTCTGTCGATTTTTTTTATCTTCTCTAGAGTAACTGATCTTGGGGTTGAATTTAGAATCTTGTGCAAATTTATGAATTCTCAGTGGTTCAGTTGCGAAACTCCCCGGTTGGGCAATCGCAGAAGAAAAGGAGGAGGAAAAAGTTGAAGATGAGTATTTTCTCCCATTTACTTCTGATTTATCTCTCTCGATCTAGTTCCACTTTAGATCTGGTAAATTTTCTGTTACTTTTGGTTTGTGTCTGGTGTTCATATCTTGTTGATCTGCCATGTGTTGATACTTCCCAGCACACCACTCAAAACATCTGAATTAAAGGTAAATCGAGGAATGAAAGATAGAAAGTAGGAAAAGCTAAAAGAAGCTAGAAATCCATGTGCCTGTGCTCTGGGATCTTTAGTTGCTTTCAAGTAAGCCTTTGAGGCAAAGGACTAAAGCTGCATCGATGTCTTCGCACCCACTCCACAGGCACTTATAGGAACAGCTCAGTTCTCTCTTCCCTTCCAAGCCCATCATCACTCCACCATTTCATACAATTTTCTACAACCACAATAATATCATCGATCGACATCTCCCATTTATTTATGCGTTCTCCTTGGGACAACTACTAATAATTTGTCAGTATCATTGTTAACACACTGCCTCTTGGGCTTCCATTCTTGCTGCTGCTTTTAATCTCTTTTAACTCTTTTGGGTCAAGTAGAAGTTATATGTGTGTCGCCATTTTAGTGCTAGAACTTGTTAGAGTGGCAACAGTTTCCAGTGGAAGCCAGAAGTTGCATCAAAGGAATCATGAGATGGAGCCTAAAAGTCTTTCTCCACCAAGGGGCTGCAAATGAGAAGCGCCCTACACTCGCAATTTTCTTCTGGAGTTCTTTTTCGAAGCAACAAGCTCCATTCAAAACGAAACAAGGACGCGGGTGTTAAAGTTCCTTGTACCCGGAGGGATAAGGAAGCAGTAGGAGAGGAGATGGAGAGAGAAAGAGCCTCGTGGGAAGAAGAGTTGTCAAGTGGAGGGCAGGTAAGTATCTTTCCAGTCTCCCAGAAAAGCAAAAGATTAAAAAGATAAGAGAATGGTCTTGGTGTGGCATGGCAAGCAAGTTGTTGTCATCTGGAAGTGAGACAACCCGTTTTCCTGCATTATCTCCTCTTTTCTTGCACGATTAGCTCTTCTTTTCTTGTTCTTCTGACCCAGTCATTCTCCTTAACCTAGCATCGATCAGCTAGGGTTCTTAATCCATCCATATCTTCCCTCAGACACGCCATGAAGATCAAATTTTCCGCGAAGAACTTCAACGAAACCTGACCAAATACATTTGGAGTTGGAGAGACATTTTATGCCATTGATTAACGTGTTTCTTGTTTACAGTTGGTATTGTGCTCTTAGAATTTCTTGGACACCCCCTCTGTGGATATACAGTAATATAGGTGGTGTTCGATGGAGATTTGTTTTCTTTGGCATCTAAGGTGCCGTTGGAAGCTAACAAATTGATTAACTTCGACCCATCTTGCTTCATTATCTCTTAAGGAATCATATATCAATGATTGTTTCTCCGAGAGACAAGCCAAGATTCCATCAGAGCTATTATTTAAGTTCTAGTTTATGAAGGGCATTCCATTACTACTTAATACATAAAATATGAGCAAAAGATTCTTGAGCATTAGGCTCAAATCAGTATAGTATGCGTCATTTCCTTTGGACATGACTGGTAAAAGAAAATCATGTGAAGCTCTCTGAGCTTTAAGCTTTTATTCTAGATAACAACCTTTGCTTCACTCGCCAAACGGCAGCTATTACCGAAATCTAAAGCTAAAACTTCTACAGAGACACCCCCATTGTTGGTTCGCTTCTAGTTCTTCCGTAGACTACCTTAAATCTTTTTGCTAGAGGATTGAAGATCAGCTATAAGTTAATCAGTTCTTTCTAATTATTACTCAAAAAATGTGTTGTTTCTGATCAACTGAATTTCTTCTCTTGCTGCGGTTCATATTTCTTCAATAATAATTCCCCGGACACAGATTGCTGACGCCATAGAATTATTGAATTAATGGAAAGAACAACGACAATATGTTCGAGTGCTAACTCTTCTAGGTCGTGCATCCTTGGCTCTTTCACGGCTAATTCTTTTTGTTTTGGACTAATATATCTTTGAATTGTCAGTGAAGTATACATATCTTTAAATAACATCCTCAGAACGAAAGGTCTAAACTCTGTCAAATGGTAAGAAATATTGTCAAGGTGGCATTTCATTTACTTTATGCATGATGTCAAATTGCTGAAGACTTTATAATTCTAAATCTTTCTAATAAAAAAATTTCAGTAACAGTTTCTTTCAATAAATTATGTTTGCCTTTTTCTCGCTTGTTACTTAATAAAATTATATATGGCGCATTACTGCTCTTAGAGTGACTTTTCTTTTTAATATTTTTTTCCTTTTCAGATAAGCATCTAGGTACACTAGAAAAGGGGAAATTTGAGTATCTAAATTAAGGAAACCGATTGAGCAATCCATTCATCCACCATATTTCTGTATATAATTGTTATGATTTTCTTTATTATTACTTATAAAGAGCACAACTACTGACGAACAACAACTACTGTTACTGTTGTTGTTTGCTTATTTCCTCGCATCTTTTCCGTTTTATAATTTCCATACTTGACATCACGCATACATGATTAGGTAGGACCCATAAGTCAAAATTAAATTCAAAGGAGTAGCTTCATATGATGTACGTACATCAAATACATATTATTATTCATTTATCTCAAATTAGTTTTAGGAAAAATCAAGAGAACAAACTAGTGAAGATCCATTTGCACTCAGTGATCCTGGAGTGTTTCCCTTCCTTGGACATACTCGAGCAGTCAAGAGTGGTTTTCATATCCGATCTTACCCAACTTCACTTAGAACATTGAGAAGTTAAGGATGCATCATTCCACGATCAATCTTGCTAAGCTTTTTATATCCACCGTAAGAAACTTGTACTATATATGGCGATTTTTTCTCATCTCCTTCATATTTGTATATATAGATACCTTTTGGTAGATGCAACAACAAATTAGTGCAGCTAATAGTTGCTAACTCAGCTAGTTGGCGTCCATCTCTCCATCTGATTAGTAAACATGGTTAGTAATAACGAAAGTGTAAATATATTGCTAATTATCTTGCCATCAAACAAAGTGATTACATGTTATCATATTTCGAACTTAGAAGATTTGTTTTGATACTATTTTTACGGTTACATAAAATTGTAAGCTTGAAGCTCACGTGAGATGTAGTAGAACTAAGCTGCGATCCAGTACTGATTGATGAAACACCTGTAACTCTTTGATTAGAATCCCAAGTTGAGCTCACATGATGATATGCACATTGGTTAACTTATTTCATAACAAATGGTTGCATCTTGATAGGATCTTAGGATTTGCATATAAAACCAGACTTACTCTTTTCATACCCAAAGCAACTTTTATTGGCCCTATAGAAATTTCCAGAGGTTGCTCTATGGAGTATGTAAATAATGTTTTATCTGATATAGATCCAGTTATTCAAGGTTCTGTTTCTAAACAAGTTTAGGCTCACTATCAAGGCTTTACTGAACCCACTGCTTAACAAGCATTAGGGAGATCAAATATAAGGAACCAAACCCTCTTTTTAAGACGCAAGAGAGAAAAAGGAGAGCATAACCCTAAATAGGCACACCTCCTCCCTTCGCACCTACGTATGGGCAAAAGAGAAGGGGATGACCACCTAAGTGGCCCTTTTAACTTTAGCTATCTCCTATCTCCTATCTCCTTTCTCCTTTCTCCTTTCCTTTCTTATATAAGAGAGAATTAGGTAAGACATAAAAGAAAAGCTTCTTGTTCTCAGACATCTTCTCTCGTATTTCTCTCCTCCTCTCTCTCTCTCTCTCTCTCTCTCTCTCTCTCTCTCTCTCTCTCTCTCTCTCTCTGTGAAGAACCTTATCAAAGCCATATAAATATCAAAAGAAAATCCAAGTAAGAATCAAAGCATGAGACTCAATGAATCTAAATAATATGTTTTAGCTAACTTTTTTTTTAAGTAAGGTTCTAAATTTTTACAATGATATTAGAGTAGACCTAGGCTATAATCTATACATGTACACTAGGAGATATCATAAACGAACTCTTATAAGGTTGATTATAGGTTGATCTTGATATTTGTGATTGAATTTATTAAATTTGGATATGGGCCTATGATCTAGTAAGGATAATAGAACTTAAACGTAGAGGACAAGTGATAGTACATGTTGGTTTATATTTAATCTTGTATTGATTGTGCACTGGATAGATATCTTGAATATTTATTTAGGGCTAAGGAACCTAAAAATATTTTTTAATTAGTTTTTTTTTGAGTAAAGTTAAATATTATTTTAAATCATATTAAAGTAGACCTAATTCATATAAATTAAGGAACACTACATAAGGACTTAAGGTATTTTCATATTAAGATTTTTTTTTTCTTTTTTTGCCGAGGGGGCGGGGTGGGGGGGGTGCGAGGGGGTTGGGAAGGACAAAGTGAGGGTATATATGCGAGCTAAAGAGTTAGCCAGAAGGTATTGTTTAGATTCTTTAACCTTTTATAAGTATCTATTATTTACTTAGTACAACTAATTTAATAATAAACATATATTAATTCGAGCTCTCATCTATTTCTTTCATTTAAATCTTAACATTCATATCAGGCTAACAGTCAAATCCAAATTTAGTCATATCCAATCACAAACTTTTTAAGCATATCTATACTGTTTGCTCTAATATTATTTATAACAACTTAAAATCATGCCTAGTCAACACGAGCTATGAATCGGGTTTGCTCTAATATTATTTATAACAACTTAAAATCATACCTAAAACAAAAAAAACAAAAATTATTATTTGGGTGTCCTAGCCTTGCATAATACCCAATGCACAATCGATGTGCAATTAAATATATATTAGCATAAGCTCTCACATAAAGACATTGCAAGAGCTACAACTTGTACAACATTTTGTAGAGTGTTGCTAGAGATTATTCCCTTTTGTTTATGTAATGGATTCTATCTCAAAATTATGTTCAAGCCTTTCTTGGTTTATTCCAAGAAAAAAATTTGCACGCATGTTTTAATTATGAGCACATGGTTCTGGTGTCTTGGATAATAACGAGGAAAAACAGAGAGAGAGAGAGAGAGAAAGAAAAAAAAAGATTAATAAAAAAGAAGAAAATAAATAATTTAACACTGTGTCCATGCTTATCATGGATTGAATAAACGGGAGAAAAGAAGTGCTCTACCTCTTCTAATTTCAGAGAATGGGTGTCTTAATACTAGCAAGGCTTGGAACTCAACTAATACTCTTGATATGGATATTGGAACTCAACTCAATCTAAAAGCTTAAACCATTACATTTTGAGCCTAACCAATAATATTAATATTTATATCTCATACTAATTATTTCAAATTGGACGAAACATTATACATGTCTTCCATGATCTCTCCCTGATCCTACGTAGTTAATTTCAGCACTAATTTCTTGAACATAATCCACTACTCTTGAATCAAGCATTGTTCTCAGTTACTCTTCTGAATGGATCATTTGTTACTACTTTAGCCTAAGAGCCCACACTCTAAAATCCATGCTTCAACACCATGTGTTACTACTCTATACCAAGAGCTGTCTACTCTCCAAGAACTTTATCTAACAACACTCTTATAAAAGCATGCTCTTCCAGGAATCTTGTTTGCGATTGAACGGTAACCCAATGCAAATTGCTTCATCAAGTCCACTTGCTGTATCTATTTGGTGCATTGTGACCACTATAGAATAGCAAACATTCATAGAATTGCATAGGTCAATAGATTAGGGATCTAGGCATACCTCACATTAATGCTAATTTTTCGCATGAATGTTGAAACCCCCCTTGAGCATTGGCCACGTCCTTCTCTCCAACCAGAAACTTGATGGGGAGTAACTTTAGGGTTTTGCAATTATGAGAAGAGGAAGACCTGAACATAATATTTGTAGACTCCTTTACGAGTCCTCCTCATCATGGAAATATAAAATTGTGGGCTTAAAAGTCAACAAGGCTGAAAGGCTTCATCAGGACCATTTGATCCATGGGCCTACACTTATTTTCACCACTTAATGGCGCTCTCTTGCAACATTATTTATCAATTTTTATGTAATATCAGAAAATAGTTTCCTGGGTTGTTAAGAAAAAAATCATTAATGAGTGGCCATTCCTTTTATGAAAAAAAAATAGAAAATTTTGGCCTAATCAAAATAATAATACCACTAATGCCAAATTATAAATGTTAGTTTACTCATGTTAAATGAATATTCTATAGTAATAGCTTTAGTACCATTAATATTTCATACACCTTAAAACCATAAGGTAGTGTTTGATAGAAAAAATATTATCCATGGATAAGTGTACGGGATAGAGTTTATCCCCTGGCTATCCCTAGGGATATTCCTTGGCTATCCCATTAATCATATCAAATGCAAAAATATAAATCCATAGGATAACCTTTTTTTACTCTTATTTGGAGGGATAACCAGCTATTCCTGCATTTTCTAGGGAATAAATTGAAGGGATAACCCATGGTTAACCATGATTAACCATGGATTATCCCTTTGGTTAACTTTAATCCCAGCTATCCCTTATAGTTATGGCTTTTGGGAATAAGAGGGGATATCCCCTCTTATCCTCTATTTCAAATACTACCTAACAGTATTTTTATGCTAGAACATATATAAAACAAATTCTTTAAGATGATCAAACTCATATTTATTTCCAATCAGGTCATTTATTACATGTGTAATTTCTTTATGTACAATCTTAAATCCTCTAATAAGGATCCTCGAAAACAATGTGAAACTATAAGCTATCATTTCATTACATAACACATGCACAACCAACGGATAAGTATTATTTTATATTTGTTCTAATATAAACTTTGAGGAATAAGGAATGATTTTATAACTCTCCTTACCCTAAACTTCGACTAGTAATTCTATGCGGCCAAAATAATAAGGAATGATTCTACATAGAACTCCATCTAAAAAATGATATTTAGATTACTTAACTTACCCATATGACGTAGGCTCCTTGAACATCTTTGGGCAAAACTCTGTAGTCATGGGATCAGCAATCATGTTGTCCATGCAGTTGTGTTCTAGCATATTTTTCTTCCACAACCAAGTACTTGACATCTGTATATTTGACTTTGATTGCGCTTTTTTGAGTGCTGCACAACAATCATTTTATCGTAAAATATCTTTATGGGGCTAATCAAACACCTTCAAATCACTAATGAAATTTATTAAAAATAAAGGATTTGCACTTACTTCTTCCATTGCATTAAGTTAACTTCTATAAGAGAAGTTGCAATTGCATTATATATCTCAAACCTTAGGGCAAATTAGGAAAGTAATAATCTGCAGCATGCTAGGCATGCAGAGCATTCAGTAATAGAAGCAATAATCAAATAGAGAAGAAATTAACTAATATACAATTAAAAATAAAATAACTATATTATAATCCAAAGAAAGGAAATATTCAGGCTAGGTTGGCAAGTGCTTCAATCTACCCATGTTCCCTTCATTTATTGGGATTTGAAAAACATTAAAGAGGATTTAATGAGCTCATGTTCAATAAGTAAGCCTAATGTAAATATATCATTATTAATTCAAGAATACGCCTTGTCATTATTAATTCAAGAATTTATATATCATTTTGTTATATGGTATTCCTTATATTCTTGAATTATTTTGAACTCATCTTCCATATCATGCCTCAAAAATTTTAGTTTAAGTTTTCATATCATCACAGTCATAAGTTACTTACTTTTATATGTTAGAACTTATATGTCATCTTGATACAGATACACCATGGTCACAACTACGACCGCATATATCCTTATGATAGGACCAAAGCATCATATTTAACCCTATGAATGGGGCTAGAGCACCAGATTTAATTCTATGGATGGATGTATAACCTTCATATATATTCCCTTTGGAGATGGGTCCTTGTATCAGTCATTACGTCATCAAGTTATCAAGTCATATCATAGTTGATCGCGGATAGCATATTTTATCATTCAAAATTTATTTCTATTTCTTTTTTAATTGTTATCCATGAAATTGTTTAGATTAGCATGCATAAATACATATTCTTATCATATTAGATACATTAATAATGATAACACCAAATATTATTACTATTTTATAGCTTCAATATAATATAGCTACTTATTTTGCATTTACATAAATAATTTATAATTATTTTCATTACTATCAACATGTACTATTATTGTTATTACTATTATTATATTGTCATTTGTTAATATTATTTTTGAAATAATAAATTATGTAGAAATTAGCTAAAATCTAAAAAAATAATAACATTAAATGTTCAAATGCATATATTGAAGCACTAGAATTTATTTTGCAAAATAATAATAGATAATAAGCAATGTTTAAACAAATATTAGCATTTTATTTAGAAATTACATAATTTAAATATTTACTAAAATTACTAATTATAGATGGCTTACTTACCTTCTATCACAAATTCATAGATCAAATCCAACTAATTAGGCTGCTATCACCTGCAATATAAAATTTTAATTTTAATTTCTAAAAATTATGGTGTCCCAAAATAAATGCCATCATTCTACCAAGTTTAGTCCTAGACTTAACTTTAGGCTTGATTATTTTAACATATATCAACCTAAGCAGTGTAAAATTTTTTTTCCACAAACCAAACTTATTCCAAATCCAATCTTGTACCTCAAAGGGTTGAATCATGACTAATTTGGGCTCCAAAAATTGGGTCCAAATGGGTTGAACCAAACCCATAAATCAGCTGATGTATCTCATTTTTTTTTCCTTTCCGCTGTTCTCTAAGGTAGTGTTTGATTCATAAAAAGCTATCCCTTGATAAGTGTACAGAATAGCATTTATCCAGAAAATAGCTCAAAGGATAACCATCTTTTTTAAATAATAGCTTTGCCATCAAGGGATAACTCTAGTTATTCCTGGGTCCCTAGGAAATAAGTTCAGGGGATAATCCATGGTTAAACAAGAGTTATCCCCTTTGGTTAAACTTTTTTAGAATTATCTCCTCTAGTTATAGCTTTTGAGGATAAAGAGGATATCCTCTCTTATCTCCTATTTCAAACACAGCCTAAAACTCAAGCCCCTCTTTGCCAATCTCCTTGGCTGCCACTGATCACTCCCCCCAAACAATCGGCCACCATAGTGTCAGCCACACCCAACACTCCTCTCTTCTTTCTCTTTCTCTCACAAACGCTTTTGCTTATAGACCCTCTTTGCTCACATGCTCTTTTCTCTCTATCTCTCTCTTGCTCTTGCTAACCCATGGCCCCACTCTCTCCCTTTTGCCTCTTGCTCTCAGACCACATCTTCTCCCTTCTCTCTCTCTCTCTCTCTCTGTTGCTGTTGCTCACAACCCCATCTCCCTTCTCTCTCTCTCTCTATGTGTGTGTGTGTGTGTCATTGCTCTTGCTCACGACCCCATCTCCTCCCTCTCTCTCCCTCTCTCTCTTATTCTTGCTAACTCATGGCCACCCTCCAAATCAACAAATCTAAATCATAATATGGAATAAATGAGAAAGGGAAGGTGGTTACCTGGTGGCGGCTAAAGCTAAGCAAAGAAAACAATGGCCGAGATGTAGAGATGATCCTGGACGAAGTTGAATAGGGATGAAATAAAGACGTGGGATGAGGGAAGGGGAGTAAGGGTTTTTAAACTTCTTGACCCTTTCAGGGATCATATGAACGACGAACAAAGGAGGTCGCAAAATGGCCTTCTCGATCTCACATGCCCGTAATGTTGCCGCTAATGCCATGTTGAACACAATGTTACACTATCCCCCCTTAAAATAATTTCATCCTTGAAATTATGGCCAACAGTTCATACCACAAGACTATAACAAGAACACCAAACCTTGCTTTAGCTCCTAAAAGCTTTGCTTACAATTCTTAGTCCATTCAAATTTTACTCGCTTTTGGGTTAATCAAGATAGAGGCAGAGCAAGGTAAAAGAAGCCCTCAACGAACCTGCAGTAATACCCAGCTAGCCCTAGGAAACTCCTGGCTTCAAACATGTTAGAAGGCCGATTTCAAGACGTAACAGCCTCTATTTTCTTTGGGTCTACAGAAATGCCATCTTTAGAAATCACTTGACCCAAAAAGGAGACTTGGAGATAGGTCCAGTGCTAGTGGCTAGATCAATGGTGAACTCTACCTCCTGGTTTGGGGGCAAGTCAGTCAATTCCTTAGAGAAGGCCTTAGAAAATTCTCTAACTATTGGAATATCTTTTAGAAAATTCTCTAACTATAGAAATATCTTTTAACTTTATATCTTCCAGCTAAAGATCCTTTACCACAGTAAAAAAAACCACTCACATCCTATAGAGCTGACACAATCACTAATACAAAATCCTACTAACTTCTAGCAAAACTAAATTTAGGCTAATTAGGAATTAAAAAATCACCTTTTTTATGAAACAGTCCACTGAAGCATAGTAGGAGGACAACTAGTTCATCCCTAAGATTACATTAAAATCTCTCAATGAAAGGATAAGTAGATCAATTTCCAAGTTTCTATCCTCAATATTCACTAGCCAAGATTTATATACTGAGTCCACTACTAGCACATCTCTATTAGGAATGGCAATATTCAACTTTAGTTCTAGAGGGACGGGTATCAAAGACTCATTCTTAGCAATGAAACTATCAGACATGAATGAGTGTATAGAACCTAGGTCAACTAAGTTGTGAGCAAAAGAATCGAATACTTTTATCATACCTGATCATAAAATTTAATTATAACATATATTTCTTTATCAATCAAGATTAACAACTGCACAAGATATTAAAGCCATAATTAAAAGTCTTAAATTAATTTAACATGCAGACCTATCACTATCAAGTTAGAGGCAGCAACATCTTGTTGTGCAGGTATAGTCCTCCTAAGTCCTAGGCTGTTGCCAACTCTTTCCTTGATTTGAAGGGACTTGCTGATTCTTCTTCAATGAACACAAGGCTATTTTTTGATCCATCCTCCTTTAAACAAAACAAGCACCTATCAACCTGCAACACTCATTCCTCGAGTGATTCTTCCTATAGTGGGGGCATTGAACTTTAGTGCTATGCTACCTAGAAGATGCAGGAGGTGGATTTCTCTTCTTCCTTAATTGCCCCAAACTTTGGTTAGGATAGGTCCTCTTTCTTTTCAATTATTGCTCTATCTCCTTTTGAATATTATTCATATCACTTTCTATCAGTAGGGCTTTATTAACCATAGCAGCATAAAAGGGAAGTTCAAAGGCATTCACGGCCTGCTTTAGTTTGGCCCTTAATCCTTGAGCAAACCTATGGATCTTGGCCTCTTCAGTTGCTACTATGACATGGGCGAATTGGGTTAGTTTGGTGAACTCAGCCTTATATTAAGCCGCAGTTAGATTCTTCTACTCCAATTTAATAAATTTCATCTCTATTTGGCCTTGAACACTCTTAAAGATATATTTGCTAAAGAATACCTCCTTGAACTTCTCTTAAGTAAGAATCCTATCATCCTACCTACACTCCTCAAGTAGCCACCAATTGTAGGCCTTTCCTTGAAGAAGGTAGGTGGCAAACCTAACTCTTTCCTCCTTCTTGCTATGAGGCACATTAAAAGCTTTCTTCATTTTGATTATTTAGCTTTCGGCATTACTAGGATTGGTAGAGCTAGTGAAGGGGGCAAGGGCTAACCCTTTCAATTCCAAAAACCTTCTACTCCCCCTTTGTCAAAGCTAAGGCTGATGATCTAGTTGGATAACCAAACCTTATTGTTGTTGGTACTGCATGACCTACACAATTCTAGTAAGAGCCTACATCATGTTCATCATCTCGATATAAAAGTTTGCTTCAATATTTCTTGTTAGGTCTATGAGCCAGATCTTTTAGAAATATTCCTCCTTGCTAGTCTAATTCGTCAAATAGGGCAAGTGCCAATAGGAGACTTGCCATGCATGGCTAGAAGGCTCAACTAGACTAAGTCACCAAACTTTAGTGGATGGATCAAACTAATTGGCTAGCAGATTTGCTACAGCATGGGACTTAGCCCTTTTAAGCTAGCTCACTTTAGATTAAGATGTAATTATATTAAATTAGGATTAAAAAATAATAGAAACTTATATAAATAAATTTTTTGATTGAATTTATATTCATGAAGTTTGATATTGAGTTAGCTTTCTAATGCATCTTAAATTACTCAAATCAAAGTTTAATCGAGGAAATTATGATCAATTTAATGAACATTTATCGATGCTAATGACCGTCAATAAATTATGAAAATGCCATTAATGATAATTAAGGATAATTTTTGTTGTTTCTGAATTTTTTATATTTCAAAAATCATGTTGGATAAGTTAGAAGTTAGTTTTGAGTCAAAATCTCTTTTTAAATATTTAAATTAATGTTTATCTATTTAACTTTCTTAAAGAAATTAGAATCCTATGAAAACCGAAAAGTTCATTTTTTTACGAGATTAGTATGAAACCTATTTAATTTAGGAGTCAAAAATTTATTTTTTAAATATTTAATTGATATTTATCTCTTTATTTTTCTTAAAAAATTAATATCCTACTAAAACTGAAAAGTTTATTTCTTTTATGAGATTGGTATTTTATAAAGAGTAAGACATCCCTTTATTTTAGGAGTTAAGAATATATTTTTGAATATTTAATGGATATATAACTTATTGGTTTTTTTAAAGGAATTAATATCCTACTAAAATTAGAAAGTTTATTTGTTTTAGGAGATTAGTATCCTATGAAGAGCAGAAAACCAATTTACTTTAAAAATATCTTTTTTATATAGGACTCAATGGAGGTCCCTTGATATCAAATCAATAGAGCAGAAGGATGAAGAAGATGAAGTTTGAAGGATCAAGAAGGTTGATGGAACTCTTAAGCATTAGAAATTAAGGATCAGTTTCTAGTAATTTTATCTAAAGAGGTAAGTAGTAATTGGTTGCTTTTAATTATATTTTTAAATAAAAAAATTATTAATCATCTTATGATGCATATTTTATGAATATTGCATGCTTACATATTGACCATGATTACTATGATTATACTTGATATTAATTATTTATTACTTATAATGAATTAATAAAGATTTTGAGTTGATCAAGAAAAAGATTTAATGAGAGATAATGAAACTGAACTAAAAATTCTAGATCTGATTATGCTAGATGATTTGAATATCCTACTAGTATACGTTGTAAAAACTCATGACCTGAGAGATATACTCGATTGATACTCTGTCTATGTAGATTATACACTAATGATACCTATGACCTTGGAAGCTATACCTTAGTGATACCCTGCCTGTGGGGATTATACACGGGTGATAACTTTAACCTTGGGGGCTGTATGCTGATGATACCTTATCTGTGGTGATTATACATTGATGATAACTTTGACCTTAGGGGCTATACATTGATGATATTCTACCTGTGATGATTATACACTAATGATATCCTTAACTTTTGGGGCTATGTCTTGGCAATACCCTTTATGTAGAGCTAAAACATTGGCGATATGATTCCAATATAACAGGATTAAACAATAAGACACAATGACAAAAATATTAGATGACATGACATAATAAAAACTAAAAATACAATAATTATAGATTATTTGTCTCAATAAATTATATCTATATACTGATATTATATTATATTTAGAAGGTTAATCATTACTTATTAGGTTATGGAGTTTATTATATTTTATCAGATCTTCTTTAGATACAATTATAATAGAGACGTATGAATACTATTAGAAAGTACTTATATGTACCGAAAGAATAAAGAAATTTTTATGAATTAATCATTAAACTTAATGTCTTTTCTAGAATAATAATTTTGTAGCCAATATTTATTTTACATGAGAACACTTTTTAAATTTATGATTGAAACTTTTTATTGCTAATTATGATATCGTGTTTGTTGCCTTGCATATTTATAAAGAACTCCTTATGAGTATGTGGCAGTAATTGTGGCCTCTCAGGTCAAACCTTAGGTTCAAGGTGTGATAATTAAAATGGTATTAGAGCAAGCTAATTTAGGTAATGAAACAAGAATAAGAGATAAGAACTGAGTGTAGGAGGGTAGATGACAAAGATTTAGATGGGATGAGTATATTATCAAATAAGAACAGACATACACTTGGAAAGAGGTTGACAAGAAAACTTAATCATTAATTTTGTTGAATATGAGGTTCACATGACCCCATGTAAAAGAAGGAGAATTGCTTTCATTGCTACGAAGGAATCTTCAAATCGATAGGCTAATGAAACTCTTTTGCAGAAAGGAGTGAGTAACCCCCTTTAAAATAAGAGACAAAACACTATTAGCCAACCTAATTATACTAGGAATGCAGGATTTTGATATCATACTAGGAATGGATTGGTTAGCCACATACATGCCTTAATAGACTATTAAAAGAAAACCATCATTTTTTAAGATTCCATGAAAAGAGGAGTTTAAATACATTAACAGCACAAGAACTACTTCCTCATGAATTATATCTATGATGCAAGTTAGAAAAATGTTATAGAAAGGTTGTGAGGAATATTTAGCCATGGTCAAGGATATGTAGTAAGAGGAATTAGTATTGGGAGACATCACTATAGTGCAAGAATTTTTGGATGTACTCCCAAAGGATTTGTTAAGAGTACCATGAGATCAGAAGGTAAAATTCTCTATTGAATTAGTACAAGGAGCAAGACTAGTTTCTAAAGCTCCATATTGTATGGCCCCAACCGAGTTAAGAAAACTTAAGGAACAATTACAAGATCCTTTGGATAAGAGATTTATTTGACCCAGTGTTTCTTCATGGGAAGCCCTAATTTTGTTCGTAAAGAAGAAGGTTGGGAGTATGAGGCTTTGCATTGATTATTGCAAGTTGAATAGATGACTATAAAAAATAGGTATCCTTAACCAAGGATAAATGATTTATTTGACTAATTCCAAGGAGCCCAGATTTTCTTAAAGATTGATCTTTGATTAGGACATCACCGGTTAAAAATGAAGGCAAAGAACATGTAGCATTTTTCACTCACTATGGCCATTATGAGTTTTTAGTTATGCTGTTTGAGTTGACAAATACACCAGTAGTCTTCATAGATTTAATGAACATGATATTCAAACCCTTTCTAGATTGCTTCAGTTTTGTATTTATTAATAATATAATGGTATATTCCAAGTGCAACAAAAATATGAGAACCATTTAAGGGATGTACTATCAATTCTGAGGGAGAGAAAACTTTATGCAAAATTTAAGGAGTATGAATTTTGATTAGCGAATGTGGCATTTCTAAGTCATATATCATTCATAATATTAATGGATCCCAAAGAGATCGAAGCTATCATGGAATGGAGTAGGTCAACAAATGTCATTGAGATACATAGTTTCTTAGGTATGGCAGGATGTTTTAGAAAGTTTGTGAATTGGTTCTCTTGCATAGCAATGCCCTTAACTAGATTAATACAAAAAGGAGTCAAGTTCGAATGGATTGAGGAATATGAGAAAAGTTTTTAAGAATTAAAGAAGAGATCGGTCTCAACACCTATTCTTACCATACCATTAGGGGATGAAGGTTACACTATATACAATGATGCCTCCAACAAAGGGCTGAGCTGTGTATTGATGCAATATGGTAAGTTTGGAGCACAAACTTCTAGACAACTTAAACCCTATGAATAAAACTATCCCAATCACGATCTAGAACTAATAGCAGTAGCTTTTACTTTGAAAATATAGAGGCATTATCTTTATGGAGAATCCTATGAAGTGTATAGAGATCACAAGAGTTTGAAATACATATTCACTCAAAAGGATTTCAATATGAGATAGCAAAGTTAGTTTGAGTTAATTAATTAAGGATCATGACTTAATAATTAATTTCTATCCTGAAAATACTAATATGGTAGGGGATGCTCCGAGCTGAAAGATAGTCAGTAGCTTGGCTACCCTAATCACAAAGCAAAGCACATTCTGGAGGACATAAGGAGAATGGAGATGTCTTATAAGTGTCTCATTTTGAAAGTACCCTTAATTTTTTTGAAATGATCCCTTATAAATATCTTCCTCCTTGTTTTGAAATGTTTTATGTTTTTTTAATAATGCAAAAAAGGAGGGAGTGAAAGTCATATGAGCTTATGCATTGATATTTGTTTTTTTTTATATTAATTTTCATTGATTTTTTTGAAATGATGTTAAAAGTTTGATCTTTTTTGAATTTTATATATTTTATAGATAATTTTTCAATACTCCAGGTTTTTTTTATTAGTTTGAGGTGGGCTTTTAATATGTTGTCATGCAATGACCTATCTTTCAATTAAAAGATATATCTTGATTAAAAACACCTAGATAGAGAGAGAGAGGATTGAGGTGGAGTTCAACATTAAATTTTACTATTTTTATACATAAATTGAATTCTTTATGCACCTTTAAATATCAAAATGTATGCATTGTCTTATATTATGGATTATATCTTATCAACAATGCACAATTATTTTTTTATGTTCTAAAAGGGAAGAGAAGAATTGTTGCTTATGAACATGCAATAAATTGTATCATCCTTTACTGTCATAGTATGTATTGCTTAATGCTTATATTTATACATAATTTTTGTCATGGCATTTTATGATAATTTTTGTCATGGCATTTTATGATAATATTTTGATTCAATGATAATTAACTAAATACTATCATGCTTCTATACTTAATTAAATGCATTCTTTGTATAGTTTATTTTTGATGATGTCAAAATAGGGAGAAGTCATATTGAATTGATTGATATGGTTGCTTATACTCATAAGAAACTGATTGATGATGTCTACAGGGGATTAAATTAAATTATTGCATATACTTATAAGAAATAAGGAGAATAGAATAGAAATTGGTGTATAACTTTGATGTATTAAATATTGGCCTTTTTATTTGATATCAATTGTATAGGGAAAGAAGTTAAGAGGAGTATATTTGTACCAAATATGTATATGATTACTATGTATCTATAATATCTTTCTATTTGGTATATTTGGAAATTGGTATGGAATAGAGATTGATATTTACCTGCGATGTATTAATATTGCGTTTTTCATTTGATATCAATGGTATAGGGGGAGAAGTTAAGAGGAGTATTCTTGTGAGCTAGTTTAAGCATGAAAAAATAAGTTAAAATCATTAGAAAATTTTATGAAAAGGGGTTCATGAGCCTACTGCACATATTCATTCCTTTTTCAAGTTTAATGCTACAATTAAAAATCTACATTCCTTAGGAGAGTATTATTTTTTTCTTCTCTTGTAAAGGAGTTTGAGGGTTTCTCCTAAGCCTGTGAAAAAAGAAGAGTGAATTCATCCTTAGCCTAGAAAAGGATTGTAAAGATTCCTCTTGATCCTAGTAAAAGGAGTGTGTCAGGCTTTGATCTTCATCCAATTAAGAGGATTGGCATAATAGAAATTCCAAGAAGCATTTTTGGGTAGTGAATATAAGCAAAGGGTGCCAAACTACTATAAAAATCTTGACGCCTTATTTATGTTGGGCCTAGTGTGGTGCTATTAAGGCTCAGGTTGGGCTAACTTGTATTGGACTAGGTGTGAATCCAAGGGTTAAGATTAAATCAAGTCACGGGTGTACACAGGCTTGGGGATTAGTTTAATCTCATTAGGTTAGTCCATAAAAGTTTTTGTTGAGTTTGGGCCTGGCCCACTTGGTGGATGTATTTAGATCCTAGTCTCTAGGGTTTGGATAGAATAGAATATATTTTTTTTTTCAAATAATTTTCTCTCTCGTTTCTCTATCTTTTTGCCCCTCCATCCACTCTCAAGAACGAAGCCACTTCGTGGGACATGAGGCAAGTCAAGGGAGGTGCCTCGATGCTTGCATGAAGGGTCCTCCGAGGTGACTTGTGACGTGAAGGAAGGAAGCATCACTTCACGTGAAGAGGCTTCATTAGTAAAAGGGTTATGGTGGTTTGAACTCTGGATTAAAGGGTTCGAGGGCTTCATTAGTAAAAGGGGTTATGGTGGTTTGAACTCTGGATTAAAGGGTTCGAGGGCAGATGCTTTACCATTGCACCAATCTGATTGTTGGCAACAAAGGATGAAAGCCCAGGGTATTTCTCCAGCGAGGTTAATCCCATTGCTATTCATCAATGACTAAACCCCAATAATTTATTTATTTGTTCATTTACATTCTTGCAATTAGTTTTATATGTTCTCATATTGTAACTAACATTTGACTCTTGTATTTCAGTTTCGAATTGTTATCCTTGTGCTTTGTTTTTAAATTGTTCATTTATTTTCAAGCACTTAGTCTTTTAAAGTTAAGATTTTGATTAACCTAATTCATCCCTCCTTTTGGATTGCCCTATGACTCACATTCTTTTTTTTTACACTTTATTCTTTACTTTTTTTTCAATTCTCTCTCCTTATTCTTTTTCATGCAGCCAGGTTTGGCTTTGATACCAAATCTAATACAAGCGGGTGGAAAGGGATAACTACTAGTCTTGCATCAACTCTTTGAGATTCTTAAATTTAGTATTTTCAAACACTGAGGAATTTGTAGCCTTACACCATTCAAACAACGAACTACTCCAAACTAAGAAAAAAGGAAAAAAATCTCATAACTTAATTCATTGTTCATTCATTCATTTTTTCAATGGGGTATACTAGAGGCTTATTGATAAAACAAAACTGGTCCAAAACTCTTAATTAGGCTAAGACCAAAATACTTTCAAAAATGGGAGACTAGAATTATTGACTAATTTGATGTTGACAAAAATAAGACTCTTAAATAGAATAAAATGAGACTCCTAAAGGGAATAGAATAAATCTTCTATAGAAACAAGTAAAAAAATAAGACTTTTAAGGATACTCATAATACAATTTCCTTAAAAATTAAAACTCCTCTTATTCTTATCTTTCTATACTTCATCACATAGCCTCCAAGTCTTCAATAGGGTTTGAGTGTTGCTCCTTTTGTTTAGATTATCGAGTGTTATGGTTTTGGCCGACCTATAACTTTGAAAGATTTTCTATAACTCGACAACTCCTTTTTAGTCACAATGTAACATTGTCGGACCATTACTTGATCGCCTCTAAGTTTTTCTATCCCTTGGTTAGTAAAGAATTTCATAAGAAGATGGTAAGTTAAGATAGTGGCCTTAAGAGTGTTCAAGTCCAGCCATTCCAAAATCGCATTAATATATTTTTTGGCTCAATTACATAGTTCATTGAGGTCTTTAGGGGGTCTCTTGGCCAATGAGGAACTAATGCTATAATTCCACAGTCACCATCAGAGTTGTGATAGCTACTGAGTTTTTTAGGTCCCAATGCATGTAGACTTTGATACCAAATTTGATGCAAGCAAGTGGAAGGGGGATAACTATTGATCTTATACCAACTTTTTAAGAGTCATCGATTTAACATCTCTAATCAACTTAAGAAATTTGTGGCCTCACATAACTTAAGCAAGGAATTGCTCCAAGTTAGAAAAAGAGAAAAACTCCCATAATTTCATAGCTTAATTTATTATTTATTGATTTAATGAGGTGCACTAAGGGCCTATTTATAAGACAAATTTAGCTTAAAAGAAATGAAACTATAATTAGAATACTTAATCAGACTAGAACAAAAACACTTGCAAAAATAAGAGACTGGAATCATAGATTAATTCCATATTAACCAAATACAACTCATAAAGAACATAAAACAATACTCATAAATAGAACAAGAAAAGTCTTCTAAAGAGAGTAGGACAAAAATAAGACTCTTAAGGAAACTCAAAGTAAGTTTCCTTAAAAGCCAAAACTTCTTTTATTCTTGCTTTTCTGTGTAGTATCATCTCTTTCTGACTTAAAGAATCTAGCTCTTGATAAATTGAAGCTCAAACTAAATGTGACATTTATTCTTCTTTGAATGAATGCATCAATCTGATAGTCTTCCAAAGTATATTTGGTTCCATCATTGCAACTCAGTAACAATCTCATAGATTCATCCTTTAAGTTTATTAAGATATAGTTTGTGATTAACCTTGCTTTTTTTTTTCATGCCTCATTGATCCTTTATGACATGGGTTTCTTCTTTAATAAGCCTTCTTATTTCTTGGAGTCCTTATCTTTGATTTAGACCATTAAAATATATGGGGATCTCTAGCTACATTAATTCCTCAAAATTTCGATCTAGATGAATCAACATAGGGTAAGATATAGTAGTCTTCAAATTTATCTGACATCTCCTTGAGTTAGTTTATCTAATATCATATCATCTTTTTCTTTTTCTTCATAAGCTAGTTGATCAACTAAGGTTGCAGATTCAACATATTCTTCCATATGTTTTTCTTCAGTGATATCATCAAATTCCTCAATGACAAGCTCTTTCACTTTGTAGTAGTTTAAACTTAGCATTTCTTTTACTTCTTCAGTCATAAGATTCTTCTTGTCTCTCTTAACTTGATTTACTAACTAATTAGATTCTAGGGTTATAATTGTTTTCTTCTTGATTTCTTCTTTAGTAATTACAAGAAGCTTCTATTCTTTAACTTTGCTCAAGAAGAACTTAGATAGTGTAGGATCCATAACTTCAACAAGAGTAGAATAAGAGATTGGAGTATAATACATCTTTGCTTGAAAAGTTGGCTTGTAATAAAACTCTTGAGATATTTGCAATAATCAAGAGGTAAATACTTCTCTTTCAATTTCATGCACATAGAATCCCAAGTTGTAATAGGATCATCGTGATTATGAGCAGCATATTCAACATCTTTCAACCAAACTCTAACATCTTTCTTGAGCTTATGTTTAACAAATTCAATGCTTCTTTGACCAATTAATTTATAATAAATAAAATACACTTCAATAGATGAATACCCCAGTTTATGAAAATTTCAAGCTCCAGGTTATCTTGAAAATCATATACTTCAAAGTTGGTGTCTTTTTTAGATGTCTTAATCAATATCAAGAGTTCTAAATTAAGCTCTTAATAGTTGAGGAATAGGGTTAATAAGCTAATAAACATTAGGTTGAACTATTTTTCTTAGATGTTGACCAATATCTTATCCGTCTGTTATTCCTATCAGTTAAACCATTGAACTAATTACGCAATAGAATCTTCTAAGTTGATGATGCCAGCGGTGTTGCTGCTTATGTATGACATGGGTGGCAGTACACAACCACTACATGATAGCATACAAAGCACCAGATGCAAGGGTGTGCACTAATTTTAATGCCTTAACATCCTATTTTGGTGATGATGATAAGGGCACAACTGAAGTGATCAATTAGCTATAGCAAATAAGAATGGTTAGTAAGGAACTACGATCGGCAAAGGACCACAACTGAGAAGGTGGCTGCCGTGGTTGATGGAAGACAGTGGCATCGCATTGAGTAGCTGAATGTGGTTCTGATTTAGGGCTTTTGATCATTAGCCTAAGGAGAAGAATAAAGGATCATTCTTTTTTTCTTTCTCCATTTTTTTTCTCTTTTTTCTCTTTCTTTTTTCTCACTCTTTTATTTTATACTCTCTTCTTTTCTTTTTAATTTTTGCTTTATTTTTTAACTCTTTCTTTCTTTTTTTTTGAACTAGGGTTTTGAAAATGAAAAAAAAAAAAAATAAGGTGGAAGGGCAAGAGAGATAGTTACCAAGTTTAGCTCTGATGCCAAATCTGATGTAGGTAAATTTGGCTTTGATACAAAATCTGATACAGGCAAATGGAAGGAAGATAACTATTAGTCTCATATCAACTTCTTGAAAATCTTTGATGCAGTATCTCTAACCATCCTAGAAAATTTGCAGCCTTGTACCACTTAAGCAAAGAATTACTTAAAGGTAAGAATAGAGGAAAACTCTTATAATTTCATAATTCAATTCATTATTCATTAATTTAATGGGGTACATTAGGAGTCTATTTATAAAGCAAAACTAATCCAAAAGAAATCAAACTATAATTAGAATACTTGATCAAAGTAGGACCAAAATATTTGTAAAAATAAGAGACTAGAATCATAGACCGATTCCATGTTGGAAAAATAAGACTCTTAAAGAGAATAAGATAAGTCTCCTAAAGAGACTAAAAAATAAATAAGACTTCTAAAGAGACTCATAATAAAGTTTTCTTTAAAACCAAAACTTTTTTATTACCAAAACTTCTCTTATTCTTACTTTTCTAGATAGCATCAGTCTTAAACTTCTAATACTACGCTATTGAACTATTAAAGGTAGTCCCTCACCAACTCATTCTTTTTTACTTAATGGTCATCAATAATGAAGAAATTTTCTAATTCTTTCAACTATTGATGAAGTGACTAGTGAATAGCTAACTAAGCTACCTAATGGAGTCAATGGAAGTTGGCTTCAGGCTAGAGTACCATGTTCAAGATACTTTCTTCAAAGTAGTGGAGAAAGCTTGGCATATAATGGCATTTGGTGTCCCATGCTATAACAACAATGCCTTAAAGCTCTACAAATTGTCGATTAGGTCAATCGTGCCTTCATACTATTCTAGCTAGGGTATTTTAAACTTAGGAGGCAATGGCTTGACCATGATCGCTAGTGAAAGAGGGCTTGGTAGGAAGGTCAAAGTCATCCAAAGTACTTGGCCCCTTGAGTCCAAATGTGTCACGTCAGGGTCCCGATCCTTTGATCCATCTCCTTAAACCAATGGTCTATCATACTTTGGCTTATCGAGGGTGCTCTTGGGTTGATATGTTCGTCTGACCTAGAAATTTAATCTTGAGGTTCCTCCAGTTGATCTAGATGAGTATTAGGCCTTTGGTACAAGCGTTCATCAGGTTCAATTTGAGATCGATCAAGGCCAATAGCTTGCTGTGCCCTTTGGTTTATTTTAGGATGATCACTAGAACTGAACCCTTGTGGGGGTCAAATTCTAGATCATGTTCATTATCAAGTCCATCCACTGAGATAATGTATTGATCTACTCTTGAACAATAGGTGGCATTGAAGAAGGTGGTGATGCCAAGGTCCAAGATGGGACTAACGTAGGATTAATTGATTGGTTCTCTTGTGGAATCCTAAGAGACAACCAACTCATGGCTTGTACTTGCCTGAAGTTTGCTTATCACTTGATTGCATCATTTCAGTGTCATGGCTAGGTTCTCTTGCTTAGTATTTCCCATTTATGGTACTAATCTATTGATGTCATAATTTGGTTTCAATGAGTCAATTGAGGAATCATGCTTAGCTCATTCTGAATAAAGCACATCCTGCCAGCTGGCTTGGCTTCTTGTGCTTAAAGAAAGAGCGTTAGGGGCTATGGAGTTTTCTCTAACAAAGTTAGCCAAGTTATAGGAGAAGACTAAAAAGCTCTCTAGGTGAGAGCTTCAAGCTATAGAAGCCTGAGAAAGTTTTTTATTGTTAGGTATAAGGCATTTGGAGGAGTTTTATTGGAGCTGAATTCTCTCTAGATAGCTTTGATAAGCGCAATAGATAAAGTAAAAAAGAAGAATGTTTTTCAAATTAGATAGCAAAATCTTACTTGGATCTGCCTATGCTTCAAGTAAGAATAGAATCTCCATGCAAATCAATATTTTGATCGGAACAATGAGATGGGTCATCCAATAACAGAAGGTCAATCTGATGGGAAAGAATCCGTGTATTAGCAAATACTAGCAAACCATAATACATAGCGGAATAATAAATAAAATGTGCAAACCACACAATCACAGAAACACCAAGATTTACATAAAAAATCTCTCCAAAATAAAGGAAAAAAACCACGGGCAAGCCAGAGAAGAAGATCCACTATAGAATAATAAATATCCAAATCTCAAAGTCCCTTGCCAGGACTTGAGAAACAATCACAAGAGAATAATAGGGATATATGGATTATATCACCGAAAAATACGGTCTCCTGCATTACTTCCTTATTTTCTTTCCTTCCCTTCTTGTTCTTCTTCTTTTGTTTTTCTTCTGCAGTACCTTCACGTGATTCCTGGAGTGGAAGTCCTCCCACGTAGACAAGCACCAAGTAGCAGCCCTTCCTTCTCTTCCCCTAGCAATCCATGCTCCTAGAAGAAAGAAAAATACCTGCTACCTGCTCCACCTTTTTTCCCAGAAGGCTGCTCCTTTTAAAGAGAGAAAGGAAAAATCATGGCAGAAAAAGGAGTAGCGCTCCCTTTTGCCCTAATGGGCTAAATAGTGGGCCATGGGCCCAACAACCTCCCCCTTCAGCCCATAAGGGAGGCTGTCTCATGCTTCCTTAGTGTGAAATCATTCCGACTAGCTGTCGGCATATCTCTTGCCTTTCTTTTGACAAGATCTTTGTCAACATGTCTGCCCCATTTTTATCTGTGTGAATTTTCTGAAGCTGTAACTGCTTTTCTTCAAACACATTTCGAATCCAGTGGTATCTGACATCTATATGCTTTGACTTGGAATGCAAAGTTGGGTTCTTGCACAAGTGGATGGCGCTTTGGCTGTCACAATGTACCACATAATTTTTCTATTTCAGCCCTAATTCATATAAGAATTCTTTCATCCACAGCATCTCCTTACAGACCTCAGTAGTAGCAATATATTCTTCCTCTATGGTAAAGAGAGCTACACATCTTTGCAATCTAGATTGCCATGACACAGTGCCCCCTGCAAAAGTAAGTATGAAACCTAATGTGACTTCCTTGTATCAATATCTCTCGCCATATCTGCATCTGTGTAACTAATCAGCACAGGTGGACCACCCCCAAAGCTTAAACAAACTTTGGAGCTTCCTTTGAGATATCTGAAGATCCACTACACTGCTGCCCAATGCTCTTTCCTTAGATTTGCAAAAAATCTGCTAGCAACACCCACTACATTTGCGATGTCTGACCTCGTACATACCATCGCGTACATCAAACTTTTGATTGCTGAAGCATAAGGAACCCTCTTTATTTTCTCCTTCTCCTCATCACTTGAAGGATTTTGCTCTGAGCATAACATGAAGTGACTTGCAAGAGGAGAACCAACTGGCTTTGCATTGCTCATATTGAACCTATTCAATACCTTCTCAATGTACTTTTCCTGTGACAACCATATTTTCTTGGTTCTTCTATCATGGGAAATCTACATGCCCAGTATTTGCTTTGCTGGTCCCATATCCTTCATTGCAAATGGCTGGCTTGGGTCCTTCTTCAACCTGTCAATCATAGACATATCTTTTCCAAGGATAAGCATATCATCAACATAAAGTAGGAGTATGACAAAATCATCACTAAACCATTTGATATACACACAATGATCTAAAGCCATTCTTTTGTATCCATTTTTAGCCATAAATGAATCAAATTTCTTGTACCATTGCCTTGGAGCTTGCTTCAGCCCATACAAGATTTTTTTCAATCTGCAGACAAGTTTTTTTATCTTTGACTTTGAAGCCTTCTGGTTGCTCCATCTAGATTTTCTCCTCTAAATCACCATGAAGAAAAGCTGTCTTCACATCTAACTGCTCAACCTCCAAGTCTAGACTAGCAGCAATACCTAGAGCAACACGAATTGAAGACATTTTAACAACAGGAGAAAAAATCTCTTCAAAGTCAATACCTTTCTTTTAACCAAAGCCTTTCACAACTAATCTGGCCTTGTACTTTGGTTGAGAACAATGTTGTTAAGTTTTTAACCTGAAAACCCACTTACTCTTTAAAGCCTTTCTTTCTTTTGGTAGTTCCACTAAATCATATGTGTGGTTCTTCTGTAAAGCATCAATTTCTTCCTGCATACCTACTAACCACTCCTTTTTCTGCTCACTTTCAACTGCCTCCTGGTAATATTCTGGTTCACTTGCATCAGTAAGCATTATATATTCATCTGTAGAATACCTTTTGGAAGGTTGACGTTGTCTGGTAGATCTTCTTAGCTGAGGCTCTATAGGAGGCTGCTCCCGATCTCCTTCCTGCTCAACATGTCCTATAGGTGAGTTAACATCTGCTCCTACACTATTTTTTTGCACATCTCCCCTATCACCCTGATATACTGGAGGAGTAACTGGATCACAGTCTATTAATCCTATTGCAGAAGACTTGACTGTCACCTCCTTCTTGAAGTCTTGAAGGGTTTGATCTTCAAAAAATACCACATCTCTGCTTCTGAATACCTTTTGCTTTTCTGGATCCCAAAGTCTATAACCAAACTCATCATGTGAGTAACCAAGTAAAGCATATTCTTTTGTCTTACCATCCAGCTTGAACCTCTCAATGTCTGGAACATGTGCAAATGCACGGCAACCAAACACTCTCAAGTGCCTGTAAGAGACATCTTTCCTGACCATACACGCTCTGCAATATCACCATCTAGAGATGTACATAGTGACAAGTTTATTACATCAACTACTATCTTCAATGCCTCATCCCAAAATCTTTTAGGTAACTTGGATTGTGAAAGCATACATCTGATCTTTTCCATGATGGTACGGTTCATCCTCTCTACAATTGCATTATGCTGAGGAGTACCAGGAACTGTCATCTCATGCTGAATGCCATGTGATCTGCAGTAATTATCAAATAACCCTGTGTACTCACCACCATTATCTGACTTTATGCATTTTAATTTCTTTCATGTCTCTCTTTCAACTTTGGCATGAAATTCTTTGAAGACATTAATAACCTGATCTTTGATCTTCAAACCATAGACCCAAACTTTTCTGAAAAAATAATCTATAAAAGTGACAAAATAAAGTGCACCACTAATACCTGAAACATTAACTGATCCACCAGGAGTTTTTGTCCTCAAAGGACCACAAACATCTATATAGACATGATACAAAACATGCATTTTTCTAGACAAAGTAGGACTAGCAAAAGAATCTCTATGTTTCTTGCCAACCAAACAATCAACACATGGGTTCAGATGTACACCTTTGAAGTCTGGTAGAACTTCTCCTTTGGAAAGAACTTGCAGCCCCTTCTCACTCATGTGTCCTAGTTGTTTATGCCACAACTCCATGCTGAAGTCTTTCTCTGTAGCATTCAACTATTCACCATAAGCTTTAGCCTGCAACCTATATAAAGTATGACATTTCTTCCCACTGGCTACAACAAGTGAACCTTTACTAAGCTTTCGTTGCCCTTTATAAAATCTGCTATCAAAGTCTTCATCATCAAGTCTTCCAACTGAGATTGGTCTTCATGTAGATGTCACCCATGCCAATGATGTATGTTGTGTCTTGATTTTTCATCTTGACAACACCAAAATTTTTAGTCCTATAGGTAGAAAAAAACTCCTTCCATGGTGTAGCATAATAAGAAGCACTTGTGCCAATCACCCACTCATGATTCTGACACTCACATGAGATGATACCATAGAAGTAGACAAAATCAAATAATCATCACTCTGCACTATAGCTGTGATATTCTCCTTTGACTCTGTATCCTCCACTTTTTTTTCCTTTTTCTTACTCTTCTTAGGCTTCTTACACTGATTCTTGTAGTGCCCTTTCTCACCACAGTTGTAGCAAATAATATCTTTTCTTGATCTTGATTTGCTTCTACCATTGTATGAATTGTCTCTATTTCTAAACTTTGATCGTCCTCTATTCTCTAAGATAAGTGCCCATGAATCAATATGAGAAGTTGCTGAATTCTTCCTCCTCAACTCCTTATTCAATAATCTGCCTGTTACTTGACTCATGGTGACAACACCACCTGGTGCAGAATTATTGAGGAAAATTACTAGTGTCTTCCAACTTTCTGGCAATGAACTGAGAAGTAACAATGTCTGCAACTCATCATCAAGAGACATTTTTATAGAGGATAACTGGTTATGAATACTCTGCATTTCATTCAAATGCTCAGCAATAGAAGCACCCTCTTTATATTTCAGATTCACTAGTTTTCTGATCAAGAAAGCCTTGTTGCCAGCTGTTTTTCTCTCGTAGAGACTTTCTAACTTTTTCCAAAGAGAGTTTATAGAAGTCTCAGTTGAAACATGGTGAAAGACACTATCATCCAACCACTGCCGAATAAAACTGACTGCTTTTCGATCTAACATGATCCAAGCATCATCTATCATTGTAACGGGCTTTACTTTGACCCCTTCCAAAGGTCCATATAGATCCTTGCAATACAAGAGATCCTCCATCTCGGTTTCCATATCATCCAATTGTTTTCGTTTAGACTGATCATGCGGAAAACATTACCGGCCTCCATGCTTGCACACACAAAAATTCACGGGCTCTGATATCAGTTGATGGGAAGAAATCCATGTACGGGCAAATACTAGCAGACTGTAATACACAGCGGAATAATAAATAAAATGCGCAAACTACACAATCATAAAAACACCAAGATTTACGTAAAAAATTCCTTCAAGATAAAGGAAAAAACCACGGGCAAGCCAGAGAAGAAGATCCACTATAGAATAATAAATATCCAAGTCTCAAAGTCTCTTGCCATGACTTAAGAAACAATCACAAGAGAATAATAGGGATATAAAGATTATGTCACCGAAAAATACGGTCTCCTGCGTTACCTTTATTTTCTTCCCTTCTCTTCTTGTTCTTCTTCTCTTGTTTTTCTTCTGCAGCACTTTCACGTGATTCCTGGAGTGGAAGTCCTCCCACGTAGACAAGCACTAAGCAGCAGCCCTTCCTTTTCTTCCCCTAGCAATCCACGCTCCTAGAAGAAAGAGAAATACCCGCTACCTACTTCACCTCTTTTTCCGAGATGGCTGCTCCTTTTAAAGAGAGAGAGAAAAAATCCTGGCAGAAAAAAGAGTTGCGCTCCCTTTTGCCCTAATGGGCTGAATAAGTGGGCCATGGGCCCAACACAATCACATTGCATCCTGCCACAATTGCTCATCCTTTATGGCAATCCAATCAAACCATTACATCATCTTTGTCCATGCGTGCGTGCCTGGTTGGATCAGCCCATATTAGTTTCCTACTCTTTTGTCCAAACAGAAAATGTTCATAGGGTGTGCTAGTTACTAAAAACTGACTGTATTTTAGATAATAAATGGGATAAATATAATGACCGTATTCTAGATCGTAACTGGGATGAATAATGATTCTTTGCACTTATTTTGACAACGTTAGGGCTCATATCTCTTATCTCATGCAGCAGACGAATGTGATTGATGGTTTAATTCAGGCTAGTGAACATCAACAAGTGCTTCCTTTCATCTTTAATTGTGAGATACTAAATATTGAAAATTGACAAATTGATAGTACGTATTTGCTTCCTGAGAAATTAATTCTGATTGCAGAATCTTCTCTATCAGAATATGAAAAGTTTAAACATATTTATTTACTAGCAGTTTCAGTGATATCTTCCTTTTTCTATACAAAAGCTTGACATTTTGGTGTATAGTTTTTCTCGGCCACCACTCTGTACTACAATTAAATTGAAGCTCTTTTTATGACTTTGTCAGCTTTTCTAAACTGAAGAATTAGATGTGCGAAATTTGAAAGGTTTTAATGTCTAATGTTGATGCAATGGATAACTGGCAGTTCAGAGGAGCCACATATGCCCCATGGATCACAATCTCATAACTGGTAAGAGGTCAATAAATAACTATTGCATACTTCATGAATTCTCTGATGCTTTGGGAATTCAATATTTCATGGCCTCTGATGATGGTAGTGCTTAACCTCCAGCAGACTTTGGAGTTCTTTGAAACTTGAAGCAAACTAGGCTGTGTAATTCTAGCTAGTGTAGAATCTATTTGGGCTATTCTGGGCATGCACTGGCATGGTTACCGTAAGTGATCGAGGACATTTGATGTGAGGAGATATGATGTGATTCTATAGTGACTTTATTTGATTGGATCTACCAAAACCTTCTCAGTTGTAGTTAATTACCTGTTCTGCAGCTAAATGCTACGCCGACTCTAGGTATTTTATGCACCCGTTGCGGCCAGCAAAACACTTAAAATCAATCAAATCACAAGTGCACAAAACAAGCTGGACGTGAGTGCAGTCAGGAAATTACTGAAACATGTAACATTATTAGAGGTGCATGGAAAGTCATGTTATTTGTTATCAAACTGGTTTTTCATAGATGTGACCTTAATTTAGGCCTGAGTAGCTCTCCAAGCTTTCCAGGCTGGTGACAAATCCATTCCTGCTTTCAGTCTTGGATGTTTCCTGACATTGGAAACAGTGGTGCATGTAGCCTATAGTCTATTCTCTCTTATTGATTACTAAGTGATGCTCGATTTGTCTTGTCAGAGTCAATGTTGAAGACTGAACTACCAACAGCGCCGAATATGGATCCAGTTCATCACATTGCAGTTCATTACTAATTATATGAGAAGTTGCTATCGAAGGGATTGAGATCCCAGGGCCTTGAAAGGATCCACCAGGAGCAATCTCTACAACACTGCTTGCTACGAAGAGGACATGAAGTGCCTGTTGCAGTGCTGGCATCACATGCTGCCATTATTTTCACCCAACAAAGATGGGACTGATGATGGCTTCTCGTTGCAAAACATGAGCCACGTAACAGTACACAGGAAGAGTCATGCAAGGTGCAGAAGTGCACATGCCCTTACAGGTTGTGCAATTAAGATAGAGAAGGTGACAGCCTTGTATTTTTGTACAGATATAACCGATACCATTGAAAGAGCATGAACTTTGAGGTTTAGATCGTATGATACGACCTTCATGAGTGATCCAAATCTCTTCAATAAACTTTCCGAGCCAATGAAATCATTCAAAAACAATTGACCTGTAATTCTTAGCTTGTTGACAGTCGGCTCTACTGTTACCTATTAAAATACGATGCATCCAAGTTTGCCTTTACTGTCAATTGTAAGAACTGAAATCAATCATTTCTTTAAGAGATTTATACCGAGGCAGAGCTCATAACGAATGCCTGGAGTACTTTCAGAAATCGTACAAATAAGAAAAAAAAATGAGAAAAAGAAAAAATAGCATGATCATTTACACCCCACAGCTGGTTGAATGATCTCGCATTGCTTGACGCTGCTTGGATTTGTTTCTTTCTTGCCAGGAGCACTTGGCTCAAGCCTACTTTCTCCTGTATGCTATCACCATCTTAAAATCCGATGCGAATCCCAAGGCCTTGTATTACATGCCAGTGGAGCAGATGGTTACAAGCCTAGTAAACAGGCATCATTCTAGCTCTCCATCAGCAATAGCAAAAAGTGTTGGCTAGTCGCTTAAAAAAGAATTGTTTGCTAGTTTTACGGAAAATTTAGTCTGGAGGATTTAGGAAGCATATGGTAGCTTTCAGTGCGGGTTGGTTGCTGCGTCATGACAGGTTAAAATTTAAGGAGTCGTTTGAGATGATTTCATTGGGCCCTAGTTCTATTGCCCTTATCAGTGGGCTCAGGGGGGCAAGGGTAACATGGCTTTCATGTGCATAACAAGGATATAAGGAGTCAGCATCATCAACCCTCTGAAAGTAGTGAAGCTGATTGAAATGCTGGTCAGTGCTTTACCATGGGTGTTGTGGGCCACTCTTTGCATCAGCATCTCCTTATCCTGCATTGCCTTTTTCTTAGTTTTGATGGTTCTTCACTCCAGAGAATCCAATTCTCATACATAGTTGTCAATTTCACAGAACCTGAAAAAGTACTTTGTATTGCGACCCATGGTCAATCCAATCACCCAAATACCTTAAGAAATATACTCACTTTCTTACTATATAGTTCTTCACAAAATTAAAGCTTCATTTAATTAATCCTTATCATAACCTAGTTCTTGGCTCTCTACCTTCTAAAACTTGCTTTTCAAGTCGTTTAGTTCTTCAAAAGCGTTAAGATTACTTGCTTTTTGACTCATATAGATTTTTCTTTTCAAATTTTTTTTTTTAAAAAACATATTTGCGAACATTGTATTGCTGGAAATAAAGTCAAACATCTCCTAGTTCAAAATAAATAATTATGCATATGATAATATTTTACGGAAGTTCTAGATGATACTTCTATGCAACGCATGCATGCTGGTAGCATTCATGCATGTTAGGTCTGATGTAAATTGTTGATCCATTACTTACAATTTGTTACGCAAGGTTGTTAGCAGATCAGCTTTCAAGTCGCTGTTTATACCATCAAGGTCGCTTGAAATCTCAATGTGTTAAGGCCAAAGCTGGGTCCCTAACAATAATGCATATTTATGTGTCAATTTTACCGGTTACAAAATGGATTTATAGAAAAGGAAAAAAAATCAAAATATGTGGTAATTCATAATATTCATGTAGTTCTGTTAATAATATTTCAGAACAATCATATGTCTTTTATTTTAGTCCTTGTACATGAAGAAAGGAATCTCTTAGAGAAATGTAGGACATATGGCATATATTAATTAAGGATGCAACAAGCTAAAATACAATATTGTATCCTAGAATCTGAAGGCCCATCCTGTCCATCAATCTTTATAATATCCCTCTGACCTTGTTATAACAAGAAAGGTCTAGATATCAAATTGTGGCAATAGAAACAACAAGCTATTGGCTAAACCTTTACTAACAACAGATAGTCCATAGTAATAGTTGGTGTCACTAAAAGTTATAATCATAATTTGGTGACTATTAATATAAGTAACTTTATGACCATAGTTTTGAGTTACCTATAGTGATAGTTTATAACTATTAGTATAACTTATTGTAGCAATTATAAATGTCACTATAAATGCATATTTAAGTGTGAAAATAATGAAAAGTATAGTGGCTAGCCAACTGATGGTTTGCTGTTATGATAGCGGTCAAAATCGTGACAATAGGTACAACAAATTATCAACAAATTAAAACCTATATCAACAGGTGATCATAATCCATGGCTAAAGGTAGCAATTCATTTTTTCATGTTATATTTATATCATATCAAAGTTAAGGTATAACACTATATATGCCAACATGAATATGACGTAATTAATTAATCATATCAAAAATTAAAATACAAAAGTGACATGTTTATTAAATAGGTAATATAGCATGACATGCATAGCTCATTTAATAAACAAATCAATTGGAATGATATGATATAACTTGCTCAATATAAATAGACATGATTTGCTTAATATAAATAGATATGATCTAACCCATTTAACACAACCCACTTAACATATCATAAACTAAATGGATCCTAAATAGGTCATTTTCAAGTTGATGGATTAACAAATGATATGATATGATTATTTTGTGTCAAAATTATGTTAATATGTTTATGATATAAACTTACTTAAGCTCAACTCAAACTCACTTATTTCATATTGAGATAGAGTTATATTCATATATCATATTCAATTTTACCATTTTTATCCATAGCAAAAGGTGAAATAGCTAAAAGCCATAGTTGCAGTTTTAGCAACTATTGGTATAAGTAATTTTGTGACTGTGATTTTTAATTATCCTATAGCAATAGTTTGTAACTATCAATATAAGTCATTGTTATGGTTATAAATGCCATTATATTTAAATGTGTTAATGATGGATAATATCTTTAATGATAATTAGGCAACTACTGGATCACTATTATATCGCAACAATTACAAAGCAACACTATAAGTTTGGTTTGCTATAGCAGATTAATTTAACCATATATGAGTTATGGAATATCCATAAATGGAGTACATATTCCATAGTGATTATGGCAAACCATTGCTGCTCCTATTATGTTGTAACATTTGTATCTCCCACTGTCAACACAACTTGTAAAATTTTTTTTGATAAAACATGACAAAATAAAATTTATACCTTGTATTGATAGTCAAAAATTGCCAGCATTGTTTTTATATGGTAATGATTAGATTTATTAAATATTTGCCTTATTATTTTGTCTATTGCCTACATTTTGATCCTTTCTATATGTGGTGTCAAATATATAAAATACACATCACATCTCTTACAAGCAATGGTGTATCCATCATGGCATGCTTCTATATAAAACTTATTGCATCAATAAATGAATAGAAGACAATCAAATTTCTTTTTAACAACTATAATTATATATATAGCAACTTGAAATTAAATAAAGAATTCAATAAAGTTCAATTCTAATTTTACATATCAGAAGATACATAGGTTTTATATAAAAATAATATATTAAAATTGAAACAAAAGGACCTAATCAATGTCTAAGTATTAAGTCAAATTATAACTAAATGATATAAATAAATAGTCTCATTTCCAAATAACAACAAAAGGATCGAGTCAATCAAAAATGACTCATATCATGCAATTACCTACAAAACAAAAAAGATAGATAATTAATGATAAAATTATAAAAATATAATATCATGATAATGATGTTCAATATAATACTATTAAAAATAATAACATTTATAAGTTGAGGATCATTGCTAGATGACGATGAGCATCCAACCAAGTAAGTTAAAGTATTAAGAACACTTGGAGCATTTGATTCATATCAATAAAAATCTAGTAAGTTATAAAACATAGTATATTGTGACAACATTCATAGAAAATTAGCAAAAAATATAGATCAATAAAAGAACTTACTGTATAAACCCTGCCTGAAATAGCAAAAGTTAGAGGAGCCATGCATTGATCTCCCACAGTGGCTCTTTCTTGTGTGCATTAATTTCCTATGGTATGAACCGACAATGGCCTCCTCTCATATGCTTTGATCCTCCCCAGCCATTTTTAGTGAACCCTAGATCCTTTTCAACTCCCATAAAATCTCTCATAATTTTTTTGACCCTTTGTCTCCTTACAAAGCAATGTAAGAGACTTAAGAAGTTACAAAATAATTGGCACATGAGAGGGGGTCTAAATTTTTATTAATATTTTATTTCTTAATATTATTCTAAGTTTTTAAAAAAACTTTCCTTTTTTGAATAAAAAATTATTCGGCTTTTTTATTTTTTATCTTTCTTTTGAAGTTTTTCCAAACTTTTTTAAGAAAAAAATTAGCTTTTTTGGACTATTCTAGGTTTTGAAACATATTATAGTTTTCCTTTTAATAGTTGCACGTCTAATATTGTTTTGTTAATAAATTGCAAAATAATTGGCAAATGAAAGAGCCCCCAAATTTTTATTAATATTTCATTTTTTGAAAATTGTTCCAGACTTAAAAAAAATCTTTCTTTTTTTATTGATAGAGGAAAATTATTTAGGATTGTTTTTTTATTTTTTTCTCCTTTTTTGGGAAGTTATTTCGGACTTTCTTTTAGATAAATTTAGTCTCCTTTTTAAGCTATTCCAAATTTTGAAATATATTATAGTTTTATTTTTAATAATTCCATGATGAATATAATTTTCCTAATAAGTTGCGAAACAATTGGCATATACGTAAGAGGAAGCCCAATTTTTTTATTAATGTTTCTTTTTTAAAAATTGTTTTGGATTTTAAAAAATTTCTTTCTTTGTTTTTTGATATAGGAAAATTAATTAAGATATTTTATTTTTTCTCTTTTCTAGATGTTATTCTAGACTTTTTTATAAAAAAATTGGTCTTTTTTTTTGACTATTCTAGATTTTGAAATATATTATCGTTTTTCTTTTAAAATTGCATGAAATAACATTAGTGCATCCACACCACAAGAGGCAAATAAATAGGAAGGCTATTTTTGCTAGAGTTCTTCTATAACATGATAATGTGTAGATGTTGAACTAAATATTTCATGCTAAGTAATTGAACCTACACAAACTTAGATATTTATGGAAATTATAAGATAGTATTTTCCTTAGAAATATTTGCACCAGAGACATGCACCTATCCAATTTTGAATTCCTATAGGCTCATGGATTTTTGTTTGAGGCCTGATGTGGCTGGTAAAAGCCACGTGCAAGTTAATGGCCAAAGTTACCCAATGGCAAAAGTTGTTTAAATGCTAATGGCTCAGCTCATAAGCGGCTCCTAGACGGCTCCAGTTCATAAGCGGCCCTAAGGCGGCCCCAGCTCATAAGCGGCTCCTAGGTAGCCCTAGTTCATAAGTGGTCCTAAGGTGGTCCCAGCTCCTAAGCGGCCCTAAGGCAGCCCTAGCTCATAAGCGGCTCCTAGATGGCCTCAGTTCATAAGCAGCCCTAAGGCGGCCCCAGCTCCTAAGCGGCCCTGAGGCGGCCCTAGCTCATAAGCGGCTCCTAGACGGCCCGGCTCCTAGACGGCCCGGCTCCTAGGTAGCCCTAGTTCATAAGTAGCCCTAAGGCGGCCCCAGTTCATAAGCAACCCTGAGGCGGCCCTAGCTCTTAAGCGGCCCTACTCCTAGGCGGCCCCTGCTTGTATTTTTCTTACCTTCAAAATTAACTTCAGCTTCTTAAGCAAACCTTCACTTCTGACAAGCCTGAGCCCACTAGCCATCTTTGATTCATATATGCCTAATAAGACAAACTCCATCAGGTAGAAAGCCTAAGAAGTCATAATCCATCATGAAGCATTAATGACTCTGATCAGATGAGTCCAAAAGGTCATCATCTGCCATAAAAGTACCAATCATCCAGTTCATATGGGATAAATTTCACTAATTCTGGCATTTCATTCACAAAGTCGTGGTACATCATGAGATTCCAAAGCTTTTGAAGCAAGTAACATGGACTCCAAGTATCAATAAAATGAATAAAAAGGGACATCTGAAAAAGGTATGAACACTCAAGCATTCAGAGGATAATTTTTCATCTTTAATTCTTTCTCTCTTGAGCTTCTTCAAGCTAACGGTTTTGATTCTGATCACTAACTTGAGCGTTGGAGGATCCCTGCCGAAATATCCGGTCCCCAGGACTTCTTGCAGATCTTGGTGCCAAAGTGAAGCTTCTTCAGCAAAGTGACGGCACGTCCACTAGCTCTCAAAGAAGTCAGCTCAAGGTGATCAGGTATTATCAAGGCCCATTTGCAACTATCCGATCGAAGTGCCTGACTTGATTTTTCTTTGATCGCTTAGCATTAAGCCATATCACATGAATTTTTATGATATTTAGATTTCTTCAATTGCATTTTGGCGTTGTCTGATTAGAAAATGCATAATGGAATATAAGTCAAGAATAGAGATTGTTGATCATATTTTACACTTATATTATTAACATGCATAAATAAAGTTAAATAGGTTTGAGCACTTCCAAATGATAAATGAAATGAGCCCACCATAATTTAAGGAAGCAAAGCTGGTTTGGAATTTATCCAAGCTAAATAAAATGAGCGAAGTTTGCTTGAAGAAAATAATACTGCAGTCAGTAGTAATTTTTTATATGGTATTTATGTTTTACCTTATAAACTCATTTAATTAGAACTGTGTTTTGAGGAAGCTGTCTACTCTTATATCTTAATCGGTAGGTAATGCACAAGCAAATTGGTTATCATGTTGAGGTAGAAAAATATTTGACTTTTGTTGGATATGTTTCTAATCATTATGACTTAATTTGTTAAAGAAGGGAAAAACATCATGCACCAAATTCGCCACTTAAGTTGGGTATGTGATGTAGCCACAAAACTCTTAAACTTATCCTCATTTCTACAAAAATCTCAACAATATTGAGAAAATATAAGTTTTAGTTATCAATTCAACATAGGCTTGTCCTTAGGAGATAGAAAAGGTCTAAAATCTATACAAAAATCTTAACAATACTAGAAAATATAAAGTTTAATACTTGAGCAAAAGAATAGATTAGATAAACTCCACCAATAATAGATAATAAAAATTGTCCAAGCATATATTTTAAGCATTCAAATAATATCAACTATTAGATATTGAAGATAAGCTCTTTTGAGTTTGACTATTAGCAAATCATGACATTTTTTATTGGATTTGGATATTTGACTTGATAAGATCAAGTTGTTAAGAAAAGAAAAGGAAAAGTTGGAACCAAGTGTAGTGACAATATCTAGTTTTGAACACCATCAAATAAGCTTGATTGTATTTTATATACAAATCTTGGCCTTTCCTAATACAAATTAAGACAACATTTTGAAGTACATTCTATACAAGTGTAGGAATTTGATAAGGGGGTATATCATCCTTATTGGAAGTTAATTCAAGCATGTCCATGCTGTCAAGATTTACAAGTTGTTAGCCTTATCTATTCACATATTCTTATCATTTAGTATTAAAAATTGCATTTGAATCAAAGTAGTCCTTATCTTTTAAGTGATAAGAATAGTTTTTGAATCAAAAGCAGTTGAGATTGGATAGCATTCTTTATCTTGTTAAATTAGTTGGGATAAGTTATAAGAAGATGCAATGGGATTCTTAATTTGGGTATGACGGTCTATTTAAAGGCTTTTTTTTTTTTGGTACAAACGGGAATCACACCACTCTAGGGTGATCAGACCCACACTATCAGAAACAATATTAAGTTCAGACCAGGATGACACCATTCACCGGGCTTCCAGCACCAGAATCCAGTATGATCAGCAACTCTAGCGGCAATCCAGTCAGCCGCTGAGTTGGCTTCCCTGAAGATATGGTAATCTGTATACTGTGAACCCCCTGAAGGAGAGAATAAATATCAGAGATCAAAGGGTTGGTAGGCGACTCGCACAATGATCCTGGCGAAGCCATCGAATCACCGTGAGCATCACCCTCAAGAATAAGACGACGGGCATGGAGACTGCGTATAGCAAAGGAGACTCCAGCCCATGCAGCATAAAGCTCGCAGCGGCACTGACGAATCGAGATGTCCAAATCCCCCAGCAGCAATCATGGTACCGTCAGGATCCCGAATGACATAACCCGATCCGGCAGATCTGCCATGGACACTCCCATCAAAGTTGATTTTGATAAACCCTGGAGGGGGGGTTCCCAAGAAATAAAGACCGTTCCAGTGCGCTGCCGGGGCAGCATGGGAATCCCAGAGGCCAGGGCTATCAAAATCACGAACAAGACGATGGGACGTATACTCAGTAGATAGGGAACGGCAGTCCGGACAACCCAGACCCTGAGTAAAGACAATCCGGTTCCGAGGGTAAGCAATGTAGGCAGCTTACTGGTCAAGTTAGAAGAGGCGACAAAGGCTTGACGCTAGCGATCCCAAATGTGGTGAGCTCTGAGACCGTGATCCACCGCGCATATCGGACACGTAGGCTGAATCCCCATGCCATAGTGACAATTCCGAGCAATCTTCCATAGAAAAAGACGAACCCAGACGCCAAATCCAGTCATATCTGTTAACGGTCGGGATGAAGCACGGTAAATCTTGATGATGTCCCTGATGGGAGCACTCGGAATACCGGACCGCCTCCAAACCCTGATGTCGGGGGAGTATAGCAGCTATACGTCGCATAAGCTCCTGATTAGACCATGAGGAATGATCCGGCACCGTGAGGTCACTAACTCGCATATTATCAGTGCTGACAAGTAGGCCATCGAGACAAAGGAAGGTCAGCGATCCAAGAATCATAAGCAACATCAGAAGCACCATTGCCAAGAATCCAGGAGATACTATGAAGGATGTCCGGAGCATGAGAACAAACCTCTTTCCAGAAAAAAGAGTGACCCCGAAGAGACTGCAGGTTAGTAGTCCACTCCCCATACTTGCCATGCATAAAGGAACTCCACATACAGTGCGGATCAAGCAAAAAACGAGTAGCATGCCTAGCAATCAAGGCCTCCCTCCGAGCAGTCAAGGACTGGATCCCAAGGCCTCCCTCGAAAAGCGGCAGATAGACACAATCCCAGGCTAAAAGATGAACACCATGACCATCCTGGGACGAACCCCAGAGAAAATCCCTGAAATAACGCTCAATCCTCCTCAGACAAGTCAAAGGGACAGCAGCATTAGATAAGAGATAGAGAGAAGAGATGTGAGCACTGATCGAATAAGAGTGATCCTCGCCATCATAGATAGCCCAGTGACCTACCACCCCTCTAGCCGATCACGAATCCTCGACTCGAGCTTACTAAAGTCCAAGATCTTAGGTCTTCTGCCAGTAATAGGAATACCCAGATAGGAGAGGCACTCAGACTGCACAGAAATCCCCATGATCTGCTTGATAGTACCCTTCCGAGAGGAAGTCACCCGCGGACTAAAACAAATAACAGACTTAGCATTATTAACTTTCTGACCAGAGGCAGAACAGTAATTATGAAGAATAGAAGCAAACATGGTCGCATTGGCCACAGTAGCCCTGCCCAGGAAGATGCAGTCATCAGCAAAAAGCAGATGAGAGATCGAGGGACCTTGGGATCCAGCTCGGTAAGGGTGTAGAGCATTGTCCTGCTGAGCCTGACGAAGAGCCCGAGATAAAGAATCGGCCGCATAACAAAGAGAAACAGGGAGAGGGGACAACCTTGTCTCAGCCCAACCTTAGAATGGAAATAATCAGTTCGGTCTCCATTGATGAGGATGGAGAAAGACGGACTCTGAATGCAGGCCATGATCCAGTCAATAAACAGCTGGTGGATCCCAAACACCTGAAGAGAGTGACGCAAGAAATCCCAGTTAACTCTGTCATAAGCTCTCTCCATATCAAGCTTAACGGCCATAAGCCCCTGACTACCAGAAGTCCGACGAAGGTCATGCATGAACTCCTGCGCTAATAAAGATTATCAGTGATACTGCGCCCTCTGAGGAAAGCCCCCTGCTCCGGAGAGATAAGGCGAAGATAACCCAACACAACCTCATAACCAGGAGGCGAGCACAAACCTTATATAAGGTAGTGCATAAACTGATAGGCCGGAAGTGCTGAGGGCTGGAAGCGTCCGTCCTCTTAGGAACCAAGGTAATGAAGGTACGATTCCATTCAGAGGGGATAGATTTGCGATGAAAGACAAGCTTGATTGCCTGAGCTAAATCCTCTCCCAGAATATCCCAATACTGATGAAAGAAAAACGAAGGAAAGCCATCCGGCCCAGGGGCCTTATCAGCACCAAGATCCCATAAAGCCAGCTGAATATCCTCCGTAGTGACAGGCCGAGTCAGAGAGATGTTCTCAGCAATAGAGACAGTGTTGAGAGACAGAATAGGATGAACAGGGACTCCAGAGCCAGGTTGCTCAGTCCACCTACTATGAAAGAAGTTAAAGAGCTGAGCACGAATCACATGATCATCCACCTGGAGCTGACCCTCCTCATCAGTTATATGCCTAATGCGGTTCCTCGCCCTGCGTTTCTGAGTGGCCTGATGGAAAAATCTTGTATTACAGTCCCCCTCCTGAATCCACTGAATACGGGACCGCTGGCGCCAAAAGGTCTCCTGCTGCAGCAGAAGAGAGTGGTGGAGCGCCAGACTCGATCGCAGGGACGAAAGGTCCTCACAAGAAAGAGAACCCGCCAGGTCCTCTTTTGCCTGGAGAGAAGAGATAGTAGACTCAACCAGCTCCACCTGTCTGTCAATATCCCCAACCTCCAATCTATGCCATCTAGAGAGGCGACGTCTAGCAAGGGCAAGCCTTCTAGAAAGCCGATAAATGGCATTACCTCTAACTGGTAGCTGCCAGACCTGAGAGATGATGGAGCGAGCAGCAGGATATGAGGTCCAAAACTTCTTGAATCTGAACTGCCTATGCTGCTAAGAGGTGATATCGGTAGAGATAAAGAGAGGGCAGTGGTCAGAGGCAATTCTAGACAAGTGAGTGACAGTAGCAGAGGGATAAAGCTGGAGCCAGCTAGAAGAGGCCAAGGCCCTGTCCAATCTTTCCCAGACTCTAGCTGATCCCTGCCGGTTGTTGCACCATGTAAACTGAGATCCCTGATAACCCAAATCCAACAGACCAGGGCAAGAAATAAAGTCCCTGAACTCAGTCCGGCCCATAGAGCCATGGGAAGCCCGGCCACCTTTCTTTTCTGCGGCACTCAAGATACAGTTGAAGTCTCCAGCAATAAGGGAGGGGAACCCCTGGTCAAGAAGAGACTGAATCTCAGACCACAACACCCGACGCTCCCGGAGATTAGTACTGGCATAAACTCCAGACAGGAGCCATGGGCTGGCACTTCCCTCAGAGATGACCAGCGCAACCTGCTGCCCACATCTGTGAAAAGCATCAACTCTGATATTATCATTTCTCCATAAAGCAACAATACCCCCCGAAAGACCAATGGACTCAACAGCATACGAAGCCCAAGCTCGAGCAATCTGTCTTCGAAAGCGGGCCAGACTAGCCCCAGAAAGCCGAGTTTCCAGCAAGATGCAAATGTCAAAAGAGTGAAGCTGCATAAGCCTCCCAAATGAGGAGCAAAACGATGGTTTCAATGCTCCTCGCACATTCCATATAAGAATCTTCATGGTAAGGCTGGATTGGAGGGCTCCCCAACCATCACCCCTGACATCTCCATGGAACAGTCCAAATCTCCTGGGCCTTTGCAATTAACAGCCTGGATTGATTCCATCAGGACCTCCGTATCGCCTGGAATCTCCTTAGGACAATTCCAGGATCCCGTTTCCACACAATCAAGTATCTGGCCTGAGTCCGTCAAGACTGCTGATGCAGATACATGAATAGCCTCCTTCAGCAGATGAACCGCTGATAAGTGAGTACTGGACTCTAATTGGGTCGGCTCAGAAGACTCAGAAACTGTCCCCGAAGAGGCCTCTACCCGACCTCGAGCCTTCTTAGCCCCTGGGCCAAACTGGGCCGATGACACCCGACCACCCACCGAGGAAGCCGCAAACTTGAAGGCTACATTGTCCCCACCTCTACCAGAAAGAGCGACCTTTCCTTTGGCTTTGGAAGAGCGGGATGGCATTCTGGTAGACGATGGCTCCACTGGACGGGCCCGCTTAGAAGGCCCCGAGACGGGGTCTTTACTAGAACTGACCACGAGGCCCAACTTTGGAAATTTAATTGCTTTATCACCTTCATACAAAGAGGATTGCACTTTAGGAATTAAAGTATGAATTCCATTTGATTCTGAACTCTGAAGCAATGAGTCCTGATACTGAGCTACAGTGCCAACCGGCACGCTCGAGCATTGCCTAGAGTCTTCCTGGATGCCATGACCGAGCAGCACAGGGACTTGAACCAGGGAGGAAGACGCTGCTGAGGGCTTCAACTCCAGCTTCCGAGTCACCGCCGCAAGCGACTCAACTGCGGCCGACACACCCGCCCAAACTTCAGCCCAGGAGATGGCACGGAGGATCCAGCGGAAGTATGAAGCTGACGCCGGGCGAACTTCTTCGGCACAGTCCAGCCGTCCTTGGACACAGGAGCGGTAGCAGGGCTCGACCGATCTCCCATCGGTGGGATCGGAGGCTGCGCTGGAGGATGTCGTCGATGTCGAACTGCAGCCAGCCAGGGACCAAACGGAGGAGCAGAAGACGAAGAAGCCGACAGACCCGCTGGCTTGCATGGACCAGAGAGGTGCAGGGAAGCACAGCGATGGCAAATATCCTCCAAATTCTCAAACGAGAACTACTGCCAGAAGGGGGTGCCGAATCCACGAATCCTGGCACCTGGCCGGAGGGGAAGACCCAGATCCACTCGAACGCAAGCATGTGCAAACCCTCCCCGCATCCGAGCTTTGGTAGGCTCGTCGGAGAACAGAAATTCCCCCGCCACCGAGAGAATGGAAGAGAGGGTGTCATCCGCCCAGAACTCCATCGGAAGCAGAGGAAGCCGGATCCAAACCAGAGCCTGCAGCAAAGAGTCTTCCGCTGGGATGAATTCCGGCTTCCAATCCATCACCGCAAGAATCTGCCCGTTGATCACCCATGGCCGCTCAAGGATACGACTTTTAGAGATGGGATCGGAGAGCCGGATGAGGTAGTGCCTGTGAGCCAGGGGTACCACCTCGATTTCTCCCGGCAACCCAGCACGATGCAGCTCACGCATATAGCCTCCGGCGGCACCCACCGAGAGAGAGCGAGCCAGCACCGCCTTCGCGCCCCACGAGCTGGCCTCGCACTCCAGGGAGGAGATCGGGACCTGGATGACCTCCGGGAAGAGCCGGATCAATTCTTCGACCTCCGCCGGAGAAGGGGAAGGAGCATCCCATCTATAGCGTCCTAAGGGTGGTCGGCTCCACTGACCACCCGTCTTCGACGAGCCCAAGGGGAAAGCAGCGCCCGAAACAGGAGAAGATGCCCCACCATGCCCGGAACCCATCTTCTTGCTCCCGGAAGCCCTCCCAGCAGACACCCCATCGAGGCCATAGGAAAGAAGAGGACAGCAGAAGGAACAATCCAAATGGAACATCGCCGGAGAAGACGCAGGATCGCCGGAGATCGGAGAAGACGAAGTCGGGAGCATGAATCTTAAAGACCGTCCAAACAGAGAAGCTCTGCTGGGACGCACGACTTTCAAAGCTAATTCGATCTTTTTGCATTTAAAGGCTTTTGAATTAGTCTTGAGTGTTTCCATAACTGTTTCCATAACTGTTATCGGTCATTCAATAAATTTTTTTTTTATTGTATGTGAAGAGAGTGTGAGCCATTTAAGCCATGCTTGATATTAGAGCCAAGTTTTTGAGTGGAAAAAAAGTGTCTTGTGAGTTTTTGATTAAAAAAGGAGTGTCTTGCAAGTTTTGGGTGGAAAACAAATGATTGTCTTGTGAGTTATTTCTTCAAGAAAGTATGAAACCAGCCACGTAATGAAAAATAACAATGCTATTACAAGTTCTTCGGAAAATATCCTAGGTTTCAATGGCACCAATTATCAATTTTGGTGTATTAAAATGAGAACTTGATTCAATCACATGATTAATTTATGGGATTTAGTTGAGAATGGATATACCAAATTTGTTGATCCAGAGTAAAGATATTGACTCTTGCACAAGGAATAAGTTGAAAGAAAAGCAAAAAAAAAGATGCCAAAACCTTTTTCATGATTCAGGAGGCTTTGGATGATGCAATATTTCCATGAATTATGGGTGCTACCACTTCAAAAAGAGCTTAGGATCTACTCCAAGTAGAGTATCCATGCTCCAGTAAAGTTATTATAGTGAAGCTATAGACACTTTATCAAGAGTTTAAAAATTTGTCAATAAAGTCTTTAGATACAATCCAAGAAATCTTTTAAAAGGTTTCTTTGATGGTGAACCAAATTAGAGCTTTTGAAAAAAATTAATAGATCAAAAAATTATTGAGAAGGTTTTGCGAAACCTTCCCTGCTATAGAGGAATCAAAGGATTCATCCCTTTATTCACTTCATGAACTGATGGGTTCTCTTCAAGCACATGAGCAACGATTGAATAAGCAGTTGAAACTTTCCTGCAACAAGCTGTCCAATCAAAATTGATTTGTTGAAAAATGCAGATGGCTCAAAATAAGGGAATAATAATTGGGGATGTGGATATGCATATCGTGGTAGAGGTAGAATTAGAAACAATGACCAACAAAAAACACCAATGGAAGCAACTATGCTAACTCTACTCCTTGTTCATATTATAGGAGAACAAATCATGGATAAAGATTGCTGGTTTAAAAATAAGTTTGGTCAACATAAAAATGTTCCTTAATGCTATGATTGTAGATGGTATGGCCACATTTAGAAAAATTGTTTCCAAAAGGCCAAGGAGAAGACTATTTTTCATTAAGAAAACGATGAAACTACAGTGTTGACCTTATATTGATTTGATGAATGCAAAATAATTAAGTATAGTACTAATGATTTATTGTTGAAACAGAATAAGTTCAGGTAATTCATCATGAAAGAATGTGTTACTTTAAATCAAGGTAAACTATAAATCAAATGAAAGGTAACACGGGTAAAGTAATATTATTGTAAACGTGTTTACAAATCAAAATGATTTTAAGAAGAGTTTGTTATGCAATATGAATTTTTCAAAGGACTTGGAATTTCATTATTGTTCAACGAATTTCAAGTATCTTATGTGCATCTATTTATTTATAGATATGGAATTGAGTTTGGATAATTTTTTAAGAGAATCTCATTTTTCAAATCATCCCGTTTTCTTGCTTATTAGTTTGAATATTATCATCTCTCATTGAATTTAAAATTTTTACAAAGATTTTGTTTCACCCATGGCTTTACTGTGACTTTTCTTAATTTTTTTCAAGCTATAATATGCTTCCTAGATTTTATTTTAGTGTTGGATGAGCCAATCGGTCATCCAAAATTGGTTTGAAAGTGTGTTGGAAGGCTAACTGGGCTTCCAACATACTTTGGTGGAGTGTTTGTGAACCCCTGTTCCCCCCCCCCCCCCCAACGGATCCTCACCATGTGAGGATCCGCCATCTTTAACAGAGGAAGAGAGGCGCTGCCCCTTCCTCTGCCAATGTTGACGGGCTTGGCAGGGGGCGCCGTAGCCAGTCAAAGAGGGGGTCGCCGACGTGCCCCTCTTCACACGGACACAGGGAAGGGGCTAACCCTCCTCTTGCTATGATATAAGAAGGGGGGAGCACCCCTCCTTCTCCATGATCACCATTTCCTCCTCACCGTGCTGGCCGCAAGGTAAAAGAGAGAGAGAATGAGAGGGAGAGAGGCGGCCCTCCAAGCCAGTCCGCGGCTTGGTTCGGGCTAGGCGGAGTGCCCGCCGGCTCACCGGGCTCGGGCTGCAAACGGCGACCTCCACCGGCGCCGGGCAGCGTCCGGTGGAGGTCCGGCCGTGCCACCGGCACGATTGAGCCGCGGATGAACGAAAGAGAAAAAGAGAGAGAAAGAGGGAAAGAGAGAGATGGGGGAGTCGGCCGCAGCGGCGGCTGGCTCCGAGCCGGTCATCGACGGCCGGGCCACCCGAGGAGGGAGGCCGGCAGTGGCCCTGGCCGCCGGCACAGCCTTCCCCTATTTCGGTGAAACAAGGGAAGGGGGAAGAAGATGAGGACGTGGGCCGGCTGGGCCGTCCCACTTTGGGCCCTATTGGGCCAGCTCACAAGCTATTTTTGGGCTATATTTTGGGCCCTGTATTGGGTCAGGAATGGAGAAATAAAAATATAATCCGATTCAGTGTTAATCTAGTTTCTTGGGATATTTTTATTTTTCCATTTGGGCTTATTTATTGAGAGATATTCGAGCCCAAAGTTGGGCCCAGGATTAAACTGGGTAGAGTTTAAAAGCTATTTTGATATGCTAATTTTGGGGACTAAAATTTGGAAAATTGATGCTGTAGGTACCCAGGTGCTTAAATAGCCGAATTACATTTTTGGATTAGTGCCAGGAGGTAAGTAAGCTAATTATCATGATTTCATAAATTATTTAATATATAAATCTTTGGATTTATAGCTATATGCATATTTATGAAATGAGACAAAATGGAATTTTGCTATTTAATTTGATAAATAGTACTACGATTATACAATTGGGTATCTATTATAATTATATGTGATTGCTAATATTTTGCAAAGTAGTGGATTATAAATATGCAAAAATTGAATGATGTGATTATTTTGGCTTTGCAAAATATACTGGTACTATTGATGTATTTTATGCTATGAATGTACAAACCACTGTATATATGATATGAGAAACTTATGCTTATGATGATGCATGATGTGATACATGCAAATATGATGATAATATTGAGATATACTTATATATGTCGCCGCGGTTCTCATATGATGTGAAATGCCAAGTGATACGGGACTCACCTCCACAGAAAAAGATATATGGGGGACACACATCTTAGGATGTGCTGTGATTGATTATGATATATGGCATAACGCTGGTACCAGGACCCTTTCTCTTAGGGGACATTGAAGGGTGATACACAAGTTGGGTGTTGTAGGGCCGTGGGACACATAAAAAATAGTAATCATACAAATACAGTGGGTTTATTTACATTGCATATTACAGCATTTATTGCATGAATAAGCTTCCAAAATTATTTTAAGCAAATGATATGCTTAATCTGATAATATGGCAAGTATATTGAAATTGGAAGCTTATTAGATTTGATAATATCTTCAAATGATTAATGGATTATATTATATTAGGCTTGCTTATTGAGTGTGAGCTCATATAAATCTCACAATGTTTTTCAGAGCCACAAGACTGAAGAATGGGATTTGAGGTAGTTGGAGCTTCTATCAGAGTAAATTAAGATCCAACATTTTGCTGTAACCCCATTGATTTATGTATGATGCGCATATAGCCCAAAACTCATAATTATGGCTTGTACTAAAGTTATTGACTTTGAATGACATAGTGTATTATCTTTTCTTGAATAAATTGGATTTTACAGGATGCCTTGCATGCCAGGCATGCGGCGGGTTGCCACCCCTGGATCCCACATTGGGTCTGGGGCGTGACAGCTTTTGTAGTATCAGAGCCTGGTTTGACCTTAGGGACAAACATAAGATGACACTAGGCAAAACAGTAGGAAAACACTGGGAGGGTAACAATTCTAAGAAATTTTCAAGTAAATATGTTTTGAAAGCCTGAATTTAGGTGTTTGTAAAGATATTGATTGGAACCAAACTTGGCAGGGTTAATAATGCCTCGTCACACCAGAAGTATGCGATAAGTTGAAGGTTCCCAGGCTGGTGACTCTGGTCAGCAGGGAGGCCAGCAAACTTCTGGAGGCTCTGGTTCCATTAATGTGGCTGGCATGGCCAGCAACAGCGCAGACTGAGATACTTCAGGTCCTTATGGAAATGGTGCAGGCTATGCAGCAGCAGATCCAACAAGTTGTGCCTGCAACCCGTCCCTCCTACTCCACAAACTCCTCTAGTCAAACCTGAACCACCAGTCCAGCCCGCTCCGCCGCAACCCTGGCAAGGAGGAGGTCGGAGCTTTGCTGAGTTTAAGAGCTTAGCCCTTGCTCCCTTTTGGATCCACCAACCCCGTAGATGCTGAGGGATGGATGAGGGAGATGGAGAAGGCCTTCATGACCCACGGTAACCAGAGGAGGAGCGGATTAGATTTGCCACTTACCTCCTTCAAGGGAGGCATATGATTGGTGGTTACATATGGAGCAGCGAATTGGGTGGACAAGCTGTTTCCTGGAGGGAGTTCAAGGAGATCTTTTTCAACAAATACTTCCCCAGTAGTATGCAAAGACAGATGGAATCTGAGTTTCTTGAGCTGAAGCAGAAAAATCTCTCTGTGATCCAATACGAAGCCGAGTTCACTAGGCTAGCCCGGTTTGCTCCAAAATAGTGACCACTGAGAGAGCCAAGATCACCAGGTTCACTGAAGGACTGCGACCCAAACTGAGGCAAGCAGTCAATGCATTTGAACTCTCCACATATTGTGCTGTGGTGAGCAAAGCCCTGGTGATCGAAAGAGACACGAATAGGAACCAGAGGGAGTGGAGAGCTACAGAGGAAGAGGAAGGGGTCTCCTTCGGGCTAGTCTTCGGGGCAGGCCAAGAAGAAAGATGCATATCAGCCCCCCTCAGGACCAAAGGGTAAGGAAGACCCGTTGCCCTCACTGCGGAAACTTCCACCCAGGCAGGCGGTGCCGTGGGCCGAAATGTGCCTGCTTCATATGTGGAAAAGTGGATTACAAGATGACCACTTGTCCCCTTCAGAGAGATCAGCTGCCTCCTCCAGATCTGGGGATGAACCAGCAGCAGCAGCCGAGGACCCAGGGAAGGGTCTTCACCCTCACACAACAGGATGCTACCGCTTCTAACTCCGTTGTGGCAGGTACACCTGTTACTTAAGTACTCCTTTAAGATTATTTCGTTCATATGCATATAATGCATTGATCATGAATGATAAATAGGATAAGCAATATGACATCTAAGACAAACTAAACTTTGTGATCAGGACAATTAAAGTAGGCAACACTTATGCTCAAACTTTAGTAGATCCGGGTGCCACGCATTCATTTATATCTGATGCTTATCTTGCCAATAATGCATCTTTGACATCCGTTCCCCTAGAACAAGAGTTGCACATTGCATTCCCAAATGGAGATGTTATGAGGGTGGAGTCGATATGCAGATCCTGCCAAATCAACGTGGGCGACAAGAGGTTGGAGGCTGATCTAATCGTCCTTCCACTGAAGTTGTTTGATGTTATCCTTGGGATGGACTGGTTGGCCTCCTATCATGCTTCAGTAGACTGTTTCAAGAAAATGGTGATCTTTAAAATCCCTAATCAGCCTGAATTCAGTTTTACTGGAAGCCAGGAACACCTGGCCTCAGTGTTTGTATCAGCACTGCAGGTTGCCAAATATTTGAAGAAAGGTAGCCAAGGATTTCTTGCTGTGGTCAAAGACCTTTAGCAGGAAGAGGTCAAGTTGGAGGATATTCCAGTGGCTATGGAGTTCCCTGACGTCTTCCCAAATGATTTGACCGAATTGCCTCCAGACCGAAAAGTTGAGTTCACCATTGATTTGGTCCTTAGCACTGGACCTATATCCAAGGCCCCTTATCGCATGGCCCCAGTTGAGCTGAAGGGCCAATTGCAGGAGCTCCTAGATCAGGGATATATCAGACCTAGTGTCTTTCCTTGGGGTTCTCCAGTATTATTTGTCAAAAAGAAAGATGGAAGTCTTCAGCTCTGCATTGATTACCGAGAAATCAATAAGGTAACAGTACGGAAACAAGTATCCCTTGCTGAGGATTCAGAACTAGGTATTGCCACTATGAGTTCTTGGTGATACCGTTTGGGTTGACTAATGCCCCGGCAGCATTCATGGACTTGATGAACAGAATCTTTAAGCCATACTTGGATTAGTTTGTGGTAGTCTTCATTGATGACATCCTGGTGTATTGTAAAAGCCAGGAGGAGCATGTGGACCACCTGAAGATTGTTCTACAAACTCTTCGGAGAAAAAGCTTTATGCCAAGTTGCAGAAGTGTGACTTCTGGTTGAGCCAAGTATCCTTCTTAGGACATGTAATATCTAAAAATGGCATAACTGTGGACCCAAAGAAGATTGAGGTAGTTGTAAACTGGAGTCGACCTTCCAATGTAACTGAAGTTAGAAGCTTCGTGGGGCTGGCTGGATATTATCGCAGATTGTAGAGGGCTTCTCTCGCATTGCTCTACCCCTTGACTCGCTTGACCCAAAAGCAAGCGAAGTTTGACTGGACCGAAGAGTGTGAGAGAAGTTTCCAGGAGTTGAAGCAACGCCTAGTGTCAGCCCCCGTCCTTACCCTTTCATCAGGATCTGGAGGATTCACCCTATATACTGATGCTTCTTGGAAGGGATTGGGATGTGTTTTGATGCAAAATGAGTAGGTGATAGCTTATGCCTCCAGACAGGTAAAACCATACGAGCAAAATTATCCTACTCATGACCTGGAGTTGGCCGCTATGATTTTTGCCTTGAAGATTTGGCGGCATTATCTATATGGAGAGGCATGTGATGTGTATACAGACCACAAAAGTCTGAAATACATCTTCACTCAGAAGGAGTTAAATTTGAGGCAGAGGAGGTGGATGGAGCTACTAAAAGATTATGACCTGAACCTGCACTATCATCCAGGGAAGGCCAATGTGGTAGCTGATGCCTTGAGTAGGAAGTCCTCCTCAGAGTTAGCTTCTATGATCACTTCTCAGCCTCACATCCAGAGGGATCTTAAGAAGCTGGAGGTTGGATTGCGAGTACAGCGGTCCGATGGGCTTGTGGCAGCACTTGTACTCCAACCACTCTGTTAGACATGATCAAGTCCTCTCAAAAGAAGACTTGGACCTACAAAAGATTAAAGAAGCTGTGAAGTCAGGGGTTCAAAATGAATTTGCTATAATGAAAGATGGATCCCTGAGATTTGATGCAGGCTCTGTGTGCCAAATATGGATAACTAAGGGCAGAAATTCTGAGGGAGGCCCACTACTCTCCCTATACAGTGCACCCAGGAGGCACCAAGATGTACAGAGACCTAAAAGAAAATTTTTGGTGGAAGGAATGAAAGAGAGATTGCTCAGTATGTGGCCAAATGTTTAGTATGTCAGCAAGTGAAGGCTGAGCATCAAAGGCCTGCGGGACCTCTTCAATCTCTGATGATTCCACAATGGAAATGGGAGAAGATCACTATGGACTTCATGACTGGTCTGCCTAAGACCCCTAGAGCAATGATGCGGTGTGGGTCATTGTAGACAGATTGACGAAGTCAGCCCATTTCCTGCCATTCAGAGTTGGGATTTCCAGTGAGAGATTGGCCACATGTATATTGAACAAATTGTGAGGCTTCATGGTTCCCGTATCTATTGTATCAGATCGGGATACTAGGTTTGTGTCCCAATTCTGGAAGAGTCTTCATAGGCTCTGGGGACCAAATTGAACTTCAGCACAGCCTTTCATCCTCAGACAGATGGACAGTCTGAGAGGACCATACAGACCCTGGAGGACATGTTGCGAGCCTGTGTGATGGACTTGGGTGGTGCTTGGGACAACCACTTATCTTTAGTGGAATTTGCTTACAATAATAGTTACCAAGCCAGTATCCAGATGGCTCCATTTGAGGCTTGTATGGTAGAAAATGCAGATCTCCCTTATGTTGGGATGATGTGGGAGAGAAAATTGTTGGGCCCTGAACTGATTCGCAGACAGTAGAGAAGGTGCAGTTGATCAAGGAACGACTCCGCACAGCTCAGAGGCGACAGAAGAGCTATGCTGATGTGAGAAGAAGGGAGCTAGAATTTCAGGTTGGAGATCATGTCTTTCTGAAGATATCACCAACCAAAAATGTGATGAGATTTGGGATTAAAGGTAAATTGAGTCCACGATACATTGGGCCATTTGAGATTCTGAGCAAAGTAGGGGAGGTGGCTTATAGCCTGGCATTACCTCCGGCTCTCTGGGGTACACAATGTATTTCATGTATCTATGTTGAGAAAGTACATTTCTGACCCCAGCCATATGATACAGTTTGAGCCCATGCAGTTAAGGAATGATCTAACATATGAAGAGCATCCTGTGCGTATTGTGGACCGCAAGGACCAAGTTCTAAGACGGCGTAGCATTCCCTATGTCAAGGTTCAGTGGAGTAACCATTCTGAGAGGGAAGCTACTTGGGAGCTGGAGGAGGAAGTGAAAAAGAAATATCCTACCTATTTGTATCATAGCATATGTAAATAAAGAAGATTAATTTATGATCAAAGCTTTGGATTCTAATGTTATATGAAGTACATCAATTTCGAGGCCGAAATTTTTATAAGGAGGGAGAATGTGATCCTTACCATGTGAGGATCTACCATCTTTGACGGAGGAAGGGAGGCGCCGCCCCTTCCTCCGCCATTGTTGACGGGCTTGGCAGGGGAAGCGCCGCGCCAGTCAAAGAGGGGGGGCGCCACGTGCCCCCTCTTCACACGGACACAGGGGAGGGGCTAACCCTCCCCTTGCCATGATATAAGGAGGGGGGGAGCACCCCTCCTTCTCCACATCACCATTTCCCCCCACCCGTGCCGACCGCAAGGTAAGAGAGAGAGAATCAGAGGGAGAGAGGCGGCCCTCCAAGCCGGTCCACGGCTTGGTTTGGGCCCGGCGGAGTGCCGCGGCTTGCCGGGCCCGGGCTACGAACGGCAACCTCCATCGGCGCCGGGCCAGCGTCCGGTGGAGGTCCGCCGGCCATGGTGGCCGGCCGTGCCGCCAGCACGATTCGAGCCGCGGCGAACAGAAGAGAAAAAGAGAGAGAAAGAGGAAGAGAGACGGGGGAGGAGCGGTGGCGGCCAGCTCGGGCGGCGCCGGCCGGGCCGGGGGGTGGCCGGCGGTGGCCCGGCCGCCGGCACAACCTTCCCCTGTTTCGATCGAAACAGGGGAGGGGGGGGGGAGCGGGCCGGTTCGGGCCGTTCCCCCTTTTGGGCCCTATTGGGCCGTTTCGCGAGCCATTTTTGGGCCATTTGAACCCTGTATTGGGCCAAAAATGGAAAAAAAAAATATGCCCGGATCAGTGTTGATTCTAGTTTCTGGGGTATTTTTATTTCCCATTTGGGCTTATGTAGTGGGAGATATTCAAGCCCCAAGTTGGCCCCGGGATTAAAACTGGGTAGAGCTAAAAGCTATTTTGATATGCTACTTTTGGGGACTAAAAATTGGGAAATTGATGCTGTAGGTACCCAGGTGCTTAAATAGCCGAATTACATCTTTGGATTAGCGCCAGAGGTAAGTAAGTATTTATCATAATTTTCATAAATTTATTAAATATGAAAATTATGGATTTTATATACATATTTATGAAATGAGACAAATGGGAATTGATTAGTTATACAATTGGGTATCTGTTATAATATATATGATTGCTAATATTTTGCAAAGTATGGATTATAAATGTGCAAAATTGAATGATGTGATTATTTTGGCTTTGCAAAATATACTGGTACTATTGATGTATTTTATGCTATGAATGTACAAACCACTGTATATGTGATATGAGAAGCTTATGGTTCTGATGATGCATGATGTGATACATGCAAATATGATGATATTGAGATATGTGTCGCCGCGGTTCTCATATGATATGAAATGATTGATGCCAAGATACGGGACCCACCTCCATAGGGGGAGATATGTGGAGGACACACGTGAGGATGTGTTATAGATTGATTATGATATATGGCATAACGCTGGTACCAGGACCCTTCCTCTTAGGGGACATTAAGAGTGATACACCAGTTGGGTGTTATAGGCCGTGGGACACATAAGGAAAATAATTCATATAAATACAGTGGGTTTGCTTACATTGCATATTACAATATTTATGCATGAATAAGCTTCCAAAATTATTTTAAGCAAATGATATGCTGATAATATGGCAAGTGTATTGAAATGGAAGTTAGATTTGATAAAATTTCAAATGATTAATGGATTATATTATATTAGGCTTGCTTATTGAGTGTGAGCTCATATAAATCTCACAATGTTTTTCAGAGCCACAAGACTGAAGAATGGGATTTGGGGTTAGTTGGAGCTTCTATCAGAGTAAATTAAGATCCACATTTGTTGTAATCCCATTGATTTATGTATGATGGGCATATAGCCGAAAACTCATAATTATGGCTTGTACTAAAGTTATTGACTCTGAATAACATAGTGCTATTATCTTTTCTTGAATAAATTGGATTGTTACAGGATGTCTTGCATGTCAGGCATGCGGGGTTGCCACCCCTGGATCCCACATTGGGTATGGAGCGAAGTGTTGGATGGCCAACTAGGCATCTAATGTGAGATTGGCTTTTCGTTAGTCATCCAACTTTTGAAATTGGGCATCCAATGAAAGATTGACTTTTCGTTAGTCATCCAACTTTTGAAATTGGGTGTCCAACTGGAAAAATTATTGAGAAATTATTTACCAATTAATTGATTTTGATGATTAACAAAAGCATGAGTATGTTTATTTGTTTCTGATAGATTTGATAAGTGTTTCAGGTATTAAGATCGGTTATTTATCGAAATAATACTTAGAAATTAGTTTTGAATTGAATTTCAATGGAATTTAAAAGTTCAGAACTTGGAGCTGACACCTAAAGTCTGAGCCGACACAGAGCGTATCAGAATAGTTCAAAATTTTGGCACGGTCTCTTCGGAGCCGACACCCGACCTAGCGGAGCCAACTCTAACCTGAGATACAGAGAAACTATTTTCTGCTTGAGCCGACACATGGATTTGGGAGCCGACTCTAACCTGACACAGAGACTATTTTTTGGAGCAATTCTTGGAGCCGACACTAGATCGGGCAGTCCGAACTTTCGGGAGCCGACTCCACGTCGAAAACTTTTTTACCATTTTGGATAGACGAGTGGAGCCAACACATGAAAAGTTGGAGCCGACTCCAACCTATAAGGGATTTTCAAAGTGTCAGAATCCTCCAACGGTAATATTTTTCACCTAACTCTCTAACGGCTATTTTTCTTGTGTGTAGAACATCCAAGGTACTTCAACGGCTATTTTCTCACCTAATCTTGGATTAAAGATCTATAAAAAGGGGGACCGTTTTTGAAAAAGAACAAAAATAGAAGAAAAAACAAAAAAAGAGAAAAAAGGAAAAATCTCTGAGCTCAAATCCAAAGAAGATTCAAGAGAAATCCAAGCCCTAAAAGTTCAAATCGGAGGATTTTCAAAAGAAGAAAAAAGAGCAAAAGCCCTATTTCCTCAACTTCTCTCCAACAATTTCTGTGAAGAATCTGAGCTGAAGCTTGATTCAACCATTCAAAGGAGAGAGGAAAAGAAGAAAAGAAGAAAAGCTCAAATCAAGGCTTCAACAGGCTTTTCTTCCTTGTTTATTTATTGAATATTTGCTCATTTGAGGAGCTTTTTTGTTGTAAACATTATTTTTTTGTTGTTTACTAGTTCAATAGGGATTGAATTAGTGGAGGTAGTATACCTCGGGACAAGCTAGATAGCTTGGGTTGGGTTTTGTGCTGGTGAGCCCGGAAAACCAGCTGGGTTCGTTGTGATCCCGGTAAAACAATAAGTTTGAGTTGTGAGCTTGTAAAACAACTCGACTGTAATCAAGTGGATTATAGTGTGGACCCAAGAAGCTTGGGAGTGGACGTAGGTGTTGGATACACCGAACCACTAAAATCTTTGTGTTTGCCGTGCTTTGTCTCTATCTCTCTCTTCTCATTGTGATTAGCATTTATTTTACTTCACTAGTTCACTTTCTTTGAAATATTTTAAAAGAGTTAAATTTTTAAAGAACCCAATTCACCCCCCCTCTTGGGTTGCCATCTGGGCCAACAATTGGTATCAGAGCTAGTGCTCATTTCTTATTTGATCAACGATCAAGAGTTAAAGATCCAAATGGCAGCTCAAGCTGGATCTTCTTTTGCTGAAGGTCATTCTACTAATAGACCTCCTTTATTTAATGGTTCTAATTATTCTTATTGGAAAGCTAGAATGAGGATTTTATTCAAGCTTTAGATTATGAGCTTTGGAGTGTCATCACTAATGGACCTAGCACACCCACACACATTGTAGATGGTTCAATAGTTCCTAAGCCCGAAAGGGATTGGAATGAGAACGATAGAAAATGGCTCAGCTCAATGCTAAGGCCATGAATGTTTTATATTGTTCTTTAGATGCAAATGAGTTTAATAATTCTACATGTATTTCGCAAAAGAAATTTGGGATAGATTAGAAGTTACCCATGAGGGTACTAATCAAGTTAAAGAATCTAAAATTAATATTCTAGTGCATAAATATGAATTGTTTAGCATGGAACAAATGAACTATACATGCATGTACACTAGATTTACTGATATTGTAAATGGTCTAAAAAGTCTTGGTAAGACCTATACTAACTCTGAATTGGTTCGTAAAATTCTTAGGTCTCTTCCAAGATCATGGGAAGCAAAAGTAACTGCATCCAAGAAGCCAAAGATTTAAATACATTACCTTTGGAGGAGCTACTTGGATCCTTGATGACCCATGAGCTGACCATGAAGCACATCAAGAGGAAGAAGTAAAAAGAAAAGAAAAGCCTTAAGGCTGCAGAAAAGAAAGCAGCAGTGAAGAAGAAGATGATGATGAGACACTCTCTTGCAAAGAAGTTTAAAAGTTTATGCAAAGAAGGAGACCCTTCCATAAAAAAATCAGGAATTAAAATGGAAGGAGAAAAAGAAAAAGAAAAAGGAAAAAGAGACCCCATGCTATGAATGTAAGAAGCCGGGCATTTTAGATATGAATGTCCTCAACTAAAGAAGGGTTACAAGAAGAAGAAGAAAGCCTATGTTGCAACTTGGAGTGATAGTGAAGATCTTCATCTGAAGAAGAACAAAAAGAGGTTGCAAACATATGCTTCATGGCAAACGACGAAAATGAGGTAAATTTCGAAAGCCCATGATGACTTTACATTTGATGAATTGTTATGATGCTTTAATGAAGTTAGTTAGTGATTTTAAGGTTTTAAGAATGAAAAACAAATTTTGAAAAATTGAAAACCTAAATCTTCTCAAAGAGAAAAATGAACTAATTCTTGAGGTTAAAAATCTAAAATTTGAAAATAAAATATTTTAAAAGAAAAGAATCAATTTCAATGAAAATATTAATTTGAAGAAAGAAATTGATAAATATAAGAACATTGTTGATAAATTTACATATAGCTCAGAAAAATTAATTTATTTTAAGTAATCAAAGAGCTATATTTGATAAAGCTGGTTTAGGATATAAACCAACATGAAACAAAATATCAAAATTTCTTTGTAAAAAAATGATATTTCATGTTATCATTGCAACAAAAAAGGACATAAATCTTATGAATGCAATTTAGAAAAACTAATAAAAATTTAAATATTAAAGGTAAGAAAATATGGGTTCCAAAGGAACAATCTTTATTGCTACTAACCATGAAGGACCCAAGAAAGCTTGGGTACCTAAACATAAGATTTGATTATTTGCAGAGTGTCTTGCGGCCAAAGGATCAAAATGAAAGTGGTATCTTGATAGTAGCTACTCAAGACACATGATGGGTGATAAGGAGCAATTCATCACCCTTGAAGATAAAAGAGGAGGAGTTGTTACTTTTGAAGATAATGGCAAAGGCCAAATCATGGGATTTGGTAAAATTCAAATAACTCCATCCACTTTTATTGAAAATGTTTTATATGTTGGTTTAAAACATAATCTAATTAGTATTAGCCAATTGTGTGATAAAGGTTTCAAAGTTTCATTTGAAGCTTCTATTTGCACTGTTTCTAATCCATGACAATAGCATTATATTTGTTGGAAATAGAAAGCAATGTATACTTAATTGATTTGGACAATTTGTCTACTAGTAATCATTGCTTAATTGCTGATAATGCTAAATAAATGAGATTGGATGGCTATGGCATCGTAGATTAGGTCATGCAAGCACACACTTAATTTCAAAATTAATTAGAATGGATTAGTTAAAGGACTTCCAAAGTTAGATTTTGAAAACAATAGAATTTGTGATGCATGTCAATTTGGAAAATAAACTAGAAATTCTTTCAAATCTAAAAATATTGTTTCCACTTCTAGGCCACTGAGCTACTACATGGACCTTTTTGGACCTACTAGAACCACTAGTTTAGGAGGAAAGAAATATGTCTTGTGATAGTAGATGATTACTCTAGATATACTTGGGTATTGTTTTTGCTCACAAAGATGAGACCTTTCTCATATTTCCTGAAATTCTTCAAGAAAGTCACAAATGAGAAAAACAACACCATAGTGTCTCTTAGAAGTGATCATGGCACTGAATTTAAAAATCACTTATTTGAAAATTTTTGCATTGAAAATGGCATTCATCATAATTTTTCAGCACCTAGAACACCACAACAAAATGGATTTGTAGAAAGAAAAAATAGAACTTAGAAGATATGGCCCGTACCATGCTATATGAAAGCCAACTCCCAAATACTTTCTGGGCAGAAGCTATAAACACAGCATGTTACATCCTTAATAGAGCTTTAATTAGGCCAATTCTTAAGAAAACTCCCTATGAACTATGGCATAATAGAAAACCAAACATTAGTTACTTTCATGCATTTGGTTGTCGATGTTTCATTCATAATAATGGTAAAGACAATCTTGAAAAGTTTGATGCAAAATCCGATGAAGGTATATTCTTAGGATATTCAATATCTAGTAAAGCATATAGAGTATTTAACAAGAAAATTTAATTGTAGAAGAATCAATTCATGTAATTTGATAAGTCTTTAGCATCAAGTTCTGAGAAGATTGATGATGAGGAAGATACAATTTTGCTTGAAAGAGATATTAGAAAATTGAATATAGATGTATCTTCAGACCATGAACAAGAAGCTGTTGACCCAATTGAGGATTTTGATGATTACAAAAACTAATTGAGTATAACATTTGATGTTACTAATGATTTTGATTAAAGATTATAAGTCTAATTGATGATCAAAATCAAGAAGAAAAATCAAGTTCTGGTTTGAAACTAATGTCAAGGTAAGACTGCAGACATTAGAGTCGACACATGGAATCGCAGAGCCGACTCCGAAAACGGCACAGACTTAGAATCGACTCCGGGACTGTGAGAGGCGACTCTATCAGAAACAACAGAACATTGGATTTTTTGGCCACGACTTAGAGTTGACTCCCGGACTGCTAGAGTCGACTCCAGAAGAATTTTGTGTCGACCCCAGAAAAGTCAGAGACGACTCTAGATCGAGCAGATTAAATTATTTTGAGTTAGAGCCGACTCCAGAAAAGCCAGAGCCGACTCCAGAATGTCAGACACGACTCCAGAACTGTCAGAACGACTCTAAACTTTAACTTTATCAATTTTAATCCCAACGGCTATTGTTATTTATGGATCTAATCCTTTTTCACTTGCTTCTAACGGATAGTTTTGGACTATTTGTGGATTAATCGAATCTATAAGAAGAGGGGTGATTGCATCCCAAAAAGAGAGGAAAAAACAAGAAGAGGAAAAAGAAAAGAAAGAGAAAATCCTTGAATCCATCAGAAAAGAAAAGAGGGAAAATCTGTAAGAAAAGATCATACTCATTCCCCAAAAGAAGAGAGAGATTCCAAGCATTTGCTGTTCTACTTAGAAGAAATCTCAAAAGAAGGAAGAAGCCCTAGTTTTTCCAATCTTCTGAACCTCAAGAGCATATTCAAAGGAAGATCCATTCAAAGGAAGAGAAGGAAGAAGCCACCAAGATCTTTGAATCAGGCTTTGGTTCCTAATCTCTATTTATTGTTTATTATTGTATATTTGCTCATTGAAGGAGCAGTTTGCTTTTGTAAAATCAAAATACTGTTTGCTGGGTCAATCTGGTGATTGATTCAAGCTGAAGCTGTTAGCCTTGTGCAAGCGTTAGCTTGTGGTTTTAGGTTTTGTGCTAGTGAGCCTTGAAAACCAGCTGGGTTCGTTGTGCGCCCGGGAAAATAACAAGTTTGAGTTGTGAACTTGCAAAACAACTCTGTAATCAGTTTGATTATAGTGTGGACCCAAGAGGTACTTGGGAGTGGACGTAGGTGTAGGTACACCGAACCACTATAAAATCTATTGTGTTTGCCATGATTGTCTCTTTATCTTCAACTCTCATTTATAAGTTGCTTAGTTTTAAATCTGTGAATCTAAGTTTTTATTTTTGCTGGGGGTTATCTATTCAAAGAGTTTAATTTTTTGAAAAACCCAATTCACCCCCCCTCTTGGGTTGCTATCTGGACCAACAATTGGTATCAGAGCTAGTGCTCATTTGATTTGATCTAACGATCAAGAGTCAAAAATCCACATGGCAACTCAAGCGGTTCATCTTTTTCCGAAGGTCAATCTACTAATAGACCACCCTTATTTAATGGTTCTAACTATGGTTATTGGAAAGCTAGAATGAAAATATTCATTCAAGCACTTGACTATGATCTATGAAGTATTATAGTCAATGGACCACACACACCCACTGCTAGAGTTAATGGCATGGAGATTCCTAAATCGGAAACGGAATGGGATGAACATGATAGAAAATTGGCACAACTCAATGCCAAAGCAATGAATGTCTTATACTGCTCATTAGATGCAAATGAATTCAATCGCATATCTATTTGCATTTCTGCTAAGGAAATCTGGGATAGACTTGAAGTTACCCATGAGGGAACAAATCAAGTCAAGGAATCCAAGATTAACATGCTAGTTCATAAATATGAATTGTTTAAAATGGATGCATGTGAATCTATTGCTGATATGTTTACAAGATTTACTGACATAGTTAATGGTTTTAAAAAGTCTTGGTAAATCTTATGATAATTCTGATCTTGTGAGAAAGGTCTTGTGTTCCTTGCCTAGGACTTAGGAAGCTAAGGTGACGGCAATACAAGAAGCAAAGGATCTAAGTACACTACCCCTAAAGAACTGTTGGGATCCTTAATGACTCATGAGCTTCAAATCAAGCAACATGTTGATGATGATGAGTCAAAGAAGAAAAGAAATATGGCTCTTAAGATTTCTGAATATATGGAAGAGCCTCATGAATCCGAGGATGAAAGTGATGATGAGGACATGGCACTCATCACAAGAAAATTTAAA
>UESW01003928.1:0-79302 GCA_900491605.1 Calamus simplicifolius
CACTTTATAAGAGCACTCATCATAGGGATGGGTTGAAAAATTTTCAAAATTTGTGCTCTAACACGATCACTCAATCAGCTTCGTTTCTACCACATTGAACCTCATTCATGGGATCTCCAATCACAGAGGTTGGGTATCCACTGCTGGTGACCAAATAATGGGCTTAAGCCCCATCCCCCTCGATGAATCTAGGACTCCACTCCTAGATAATCCCTTGGTTAATTGATCTGCCAAATTCTTCTCAGATTTGACAAATTCCAAAGAGATAACACCATTTTTCTTATGTTGTCTTATAGACTTATGACGAAGCCGTATATGGCGATTCATCTTTTTATTGGTACTCTTTTGATTTGTCAGTTCAATTGTGGCCTTATTATCACAATGGATAGATATAGCTGGAACTGGCTTAGGTACCAAAGGTAGCTCTGATATTAGATTTTTTATCCACTCTGCCTCATTACAAGTGGTATCCAGAGCTATCAACTCGGCCTCCATGGTGCTTCTAGAAATAATAGTTTGCCTAGTGGATCCCCAGGCAATAGCAGCACCGCCAAGAAGAAAAACGTATCCGGTAGTTGATTTTAAATCATGAGAATCAGTGACCCAATTAGCATCACTGTAACCCTCAACCACCTCAGGGTATTCAGTGAACATCAAAGAGAGATTAAGTGTTCCCTTTAAATATCGAAACACTCTTTCTAAGGCTACCCAATGAGATTGATCAGGATTTTGATTATATCTACTCAGCCTTCCTACAGCATAGGCAATATCAGGTCTTGTTCTGTTTGCTACATACAAGAGAGATCCTATAATTTGAGAATACTTTAATTGATTAATTGGGTCACCTAAATTTTTCTTTAGGTGAAAGTTAGGATCAAAAGGAGTAGATATTGATTTAAGATTGGAATAACCAAACTTCTTGATCATTTTTTCTATAGAATGAGAAAGAGAGAGAGCTATCCCTTCATGGGACTTGATAAGCTTCATCCCTAGGATTACATCCGCTTCACCTAAATCTTTCATGTCAAACTTAGAAGAGAGGAAAGATTTAACACTTGAAATAATTTCAAGAGATGTTCCAAAAATTAAAATATCATCGACATATAAGCAAAGGATTACACAATCATTATCGATGATCTTAGAATACACACACTTATCATGATTATTGATTTGAAATCCAAAAGATAAAATAATTCGATCAAATTTCTCATGCCATTGTTTAGGAGCCTGTTTAAGACCATAAAGGGACTTGATAAGTTTACAAACCTTGTCTTCTTGTCCCTTTACAACAAAACCTTCAGGCTGTTCCATATAGATCTCCTCCTCAAGATCTCCATTTAGGAACGCAGTCTTCACATCCATTTGATGAATGATTAACTTATGAATGGAAGCAATAGCAAGTAGTGATCTAAGGGTTGTTATTCTAGCTACAGGAGAATATGTATCAAAGAAATCTAACCCTTTCTTTTGGTTATACCCTTTGGCTACTAATCTAGCCTTATACTTTTCTATTGAACCATCAGGTCTAAATTTCTTCTTAAATACCCACTTACACCCTAAAGGTTTGCTTCCAGGGGGTAAATCAGATAAGATCCAAGTTTCATTTTGTAAGATTGAATTAAATTCAGAAAGATAGCTTCCTTCCAAAAAGGAGCATCAGGAGAAGACATCGCCTCTGAAAAAGAAGAAGGTTCACCTTCGACTAGGAAAGTAAAGAAACCTTCACCAAGATCTTTTCTTTCCTTATCCTTGAACTTTTTCTAAGTTCAGAAGGTTCACCTTTAGGATTAGATCTTTTCCTTTTCCTTGACTCATTAGATAAACCAGCTTCAAAAGAATCATGAACCAAGAAAGGATTAGAAGAGGTTGATTTGGTACTTGGTTCTTGAAAGGAAAACATTTTCAAAATAAGTAGCATCTCTAGATTCGATAAGAGTGTTATTTGAGATGCCACTTATATCAGAGTTTATCACTAGGAACCTATTTGTACTGCTATCTAAGGAATAACCTATAAAGATAGCATCTACAGTTTTAGGTCCTATTTTTCTTCTCTTGGGTTCAGGTATTCCTACCTTAGCTAAGCATCCCCACACTTTAAGATAATCTAGCCTGGGTGTTCTACCTTTCCAAAGCTCAAAAGGTGTTTTAGGACTATCTTTAAAGGGTATCCTATTTAAAATATAACATGCAGCTAAAAGAGCTTCCCCCCACAAGTTCTCAGGTACGCCTGAACTTATTAACATTGAGTTAACCATATCCATTAATGTACGATTTTTCCGTTCAGCTACACCATTAGACTGAGGAGAGTATGGTGGTGTAACTTCATGAATAATCCCATATTCTTGACAAAATAGAGTCATTCATTTGAAGTATTCACCACCGCGATCTGACCTAAATTTCTTAAGCTTTTTCTCAGTTTGGGTTTCAGCTTCTACCTTATAAATCTTAAACTTATCTAATACTTCATCCTTAGATTTTATCAAATATATGTGACAATATCTTGAGAAGTCATCTATGAATGTTACAAAGTAACGACTTCCTCCCCGTGTAGGAAACTTGGTAGAGTCACATACATCGCTATGGACTAATTCAAGAAGTGTTGAACTCCTATTTACTGATTTAAAAGGTTTTCTAGGCATCTTAGCTTGAATACAAATCTCACATTTAAACTTTCTATCAATATGAACCTTAGGAATTAGATTAAGATTTGTCATGTAATGAATACGATCAAAATTCACATGACCAAGTCTATTATGCCAAACATTTGAAGATTCAACATTAAAAAGAAGAGAACTTTTATTAGATAACTTAGAGGATACATTTAATTTAAAAAGACCTTCACATACAAAACCTTTACCAACAAACTCATTATTACGAGTAATTACAACTTTATTTGACTCTAGAACAATTTTATATCCTCTAGATATAAGAAGAGATCCACTAATCAGATTTCTTCTAACACTAGGAACTAACAACACTTCATGAAGGACCAGGATTTTTCCAGATGTCATCTTTAGATCCACTTGACCTTTCCCAAGCACTTGTGCTGAAGAGTTATTCCCAAGTGTCACACCTCCTCCACTTGATTCCTGAAAGGTGGAGAACCAGGAGCGATCAAAACAAACATGAACATTAGCTCCTGAATCAAGCCACCAATCACAAGAAAATTGGATTGAGTTAATTAAGTATTTTGAATTTACCGACCTAAAAGAAGGCTCAGCACCACTCTCAACCACGTTAACTTGTGGTTTGGATGATTTCCTCAATGGTTCAGTCTTTCGGTGGTAGCAGTCCTTCGCCACATGATTTGTCCTTCCGCACACAAAGCAGAATGTGCCTTTATAATTCTTTGACTTCTGATTCGGTCGGTTCTGATTTGATCGGTTCTGAGGAGGTTTGTATGATTGGTTGGATCTAGATTGAAATTTCTTCTTCTTAAAATTCTTTCTCTTAGGTTTGAATTGATTTGGAGTTGGATTTGACTCGGTCAATTGATTTTAGGTCCAAGGTCGGTCTTTTGATTTTGATTTAGCTTAAGTCGGTGTTCCTCTTCTATCCTAATAGAGTTAATCACTTCTGTTAGGGTCAAGCTACCTTGCTTATGACTTAGCTCTCGAGCAAAGGATGACCAAGATGATGGAAGAGAATCTACTAAGGCTTGGACCTTATAGTTTTCAGAAAAACTACAGCCAGTCAATTCTGACTTTCTAAGAAAATCTTGGAATTCATGAATTTGTATGCTAATGGGTTTGGAATCTACCATTATGTACTTTCGAAATTTTGAGATAGTGAATCTATCTAGACCAGCATCAACCATCCCATATTCAGCCTCAAGAGCATCCCATAGTTCCTTAGCAGTTTTAGTAGGAAGGTAGACATCATAAAGATTATCAGATAGGGCACTTAAAATTCTATGTCTACAATGAAAATCTATTTCTTGGGGTGTTTTTGATGAAGATGAGGCATCAACTATACTAGAAGAACCTTGTTGACTATTAGATTTGGGATCTGATAAGTCTATGGCTGAAAATAAACCTAAAGTGGTAAGCCAGTATTCACTTGGCTTTGCCACCTCCTAAAGAATGATCCATTAAATTTTTCCGGTTTGATTGCACTAAGATCATCAGAACCCATTTTGAAAAGGTTGGTTTCTTAATTCGTTCTGCACAACCAAAAAGTATTTGAATTTTTTCAAATTAATAACTTTTCAGATATTTCTAGATTTTAAATTTAAATTCAAAGGAATTAAATCTAGAAACTATTTGCAATAATAATCAAACGACTAAGCAATAATTAACTCAAATAATTCAATTCTAAATTTGAGTTTAATTTTTTTTTTAAATTTCAAATTTGAATTTTAAATTTTAAATTTTAAATTCAAAACTAATTCTAAGGCTTAGATTCAAAAATAAGAATTTTTTTTTTATAATAAAATCTAGCACTTTCTAATGATAGAAAACTTGTCCTTAGCTGTTAGAAAAATTTGTTTTTTCTTTTGCAAAATTCATTTATTAGAAAAATGCTAGATAATTAATCAGAAAAGTTATACTAGAAATTTAGATTAAAATCAAAAATAAAAAGAATCAAACTGGTCGAGGCGTGTTAAACACTGCCCTAAGGACAAGTTTTCGCCCCCTCGTGCGGGTTGTTGGCGAATTGTCCCCAAGGTACAACGACCTGATTTGATTCGATCCTCCTACCGCGAGCACGATCGGGTGGAGGTTCAAACCCAGTGATTCTTCAGATGCCCAAATAAAATAATAAAATAGTTAAAACAATCTTTTACCACCAGTAGTTTGTTGAGACAGATTTTCTTGGTTAGACTCCTTGAGACAGCATGGATTTGCAGCAACAAGATCTTCGATTGGAATTGCAGCAACAAGATCTTCAAGGATTGGAATTGCAGCAACAATATCTCCAAGGATTTCAGGAACAAAATCTCCAAGGATTTCAGCAACAATATCTCCAAGGATTTCAGCAACAAGGATTTTGCAGTAAAGGATTTTGCAGTAACAAGATTTGTGGCAATGGTTTTTTTTCTTTTCTTTTTTTTCACTACTTTTTCCCCTTAGATTATCCATATATTTATAAAGAAAAATATTACCGTTCCTCCTTGTTACCGTTCCTTCCCAACGGAAGGAAAAACGGATTTCCGAAAATCACGGAACGCTCGCTGCGAGCGTTCCGCAAACGCTCATCGCGAGCGCGTCCGGAAAACACGGAACGCTTGCGAGCGTTTCCGGAAACCACGGAACGCTCGCGAGCGTTCCGCGAAGCTCTCAATTCCGGAACGCTTGCTAGCGTTCAGCTAGCGTCCAACTAGCATCCCGCTAGCGTCCCACCAGCGTCCCACGCGAGCATTTAATGCTCGCGTGGGACCTTAACATCCCTTTTTTTTTTTTTTTTTCTAACTTTTCAAAGGTCAACAAAAAGCTAATTAATAAACTAATAGCCATGCAGTTCCTTGTCTTAATCTTAATTTACATTACAAAGGCACGATCCTTGAATGAATGGACTCCACAAATTTGCACTCTCTAATTTATGACTTCTCCTCCATCCATCCCACGCTCTTTATCTATCTCTCTTTTTACAACTAAAACTAAAAACGTACGGGAGCATGCAAGCTTTTTGAACATAAATAGACATGACCATATATATATATATAGACTTACACATTCTCTTAAATTTCTCCTTGAGTTCGGTGAGATGCTCGCTGTTGGTGATCCGAAAATAGTAATCAGGATAGTCGGCCTGGTACACGGCATTAGGAGGGTTGGCGGTGCCAATGGCGAGCACCGTCGCCGGGCCTTCGGCCCTCTGAGCCTTACGGATCTCTTCCACGGTCTTCGACATGGCTTCTTGAACCAAAATTTAGCTCAGAGGGAAAGGTAGTACAAGAGGATCGAGGAGCTTGGAATGGTGGGAGAGGGTGCTGTGGGTGAAAGCTAGAGGGAAGATGGTGAGGCTTTATAGGAGAAGAAGGTAGGTGGGGACTTGAGAGAGAGCAGATTGGGTAGGTCGGAAGTTGAGAGAGATCAGAGTAGATGGGTCAAAACGTGGAGCTTAGACCGCCCGGCCGACGCTTGGGTCGATGGCCCGCCACTAATACATTGGGGGTGACCGCTATTGCTGACTTCAACGGTCTTATGTGTGATTACGTCCGCTGTAGTAGAATTCCAGGGACCTAATAAAATCGCGTTAATTAAGAACGTGAAAAGATTATTTATTTTGATATTTAGTTATGTAAACAATCTAAATTATTTATTTATTTATTTATTTATTTTTGAATATCAGAGGAGGGCTAGCAATAGCATCTAATTAACAAACTCAACTATACTAGCATATATCAGCTGAGTTTGGTGTGGATGAAATATAAAACTCAAAATACTTCCGTCTTGTACGTATCTACTCAATTTATCAGATTGCCTGCAACTCGATTCATTTTTTACAGGCATGTGAGTACATAAGACATATAGTTTAGCATATGGTATAAAGTTTTAAGATATATATGAACATGCACTCTCTGAGTTCCCATTAATTCATAAGATAATCACGGTTGAGTTTGTTAAAATATAATGGTTGTTAGTTTTTAGTATTTTATTTTATTTTATTTAGTCTGAGTTGGGTTTTTAAATAATGTGCCTATCTTTTTATGCTTTGATGGGGTAGCATCAGATGAATAAAATCATAAGGGGATTATGTTTATCCGTAGAAATAAGAAATAATATTTATATGGTGATGTGCTTAATGAAACAAAATAGATTTATTTTCTTCTTGAGAGAAAATCCTTCTTCTACCTTGATTTCTCTTCCCAAAATAATCTGTGTTGGAAACAATCCCAACAAAAATTGGTATCAGAGCCTGATTTCGATTATTTTAGATTCAAAGCAAAATCAAAGAAACAAGAAAAAAAAGAAAAGAAATCTTGCTTTCTTGATTTTGTAAACGGTGACGGAGACCAAGAAAGCCGATGAAGGCGAGGAGACGATAAGACCCAAAGATACTGTGCTTTCCTTCCATGCGTTGCCGAGACAAGTTCTTTCGTTAGGATTTTGTTCGAAGCGCAGGGGATTCTCATCACAGTGGCATTAATGCTACGGAGAAGAGCCACATTAATGCTACGAAAAAGGGCCAATAATTTAATGCCATAGGAATCTTGAAGCCGTGAAAAAAGAGATTTCACTGCCCAGGCGTTTGGCGTTGGATCTCATGAGTTGGTTCAGATTTAAAAAAAAAGTGTTATCTTCTGTAACTTCTTGATCTCACGAAGGGCCGCAATTCCGCATTGCTTTTGGCCAGAAAATAAGGAGCGGAAACGGTAACACTGCATCCGTTGGATTTTTTCCTCTTTTGGATCTTTGGTGGAGAAATGGAAAGCCTTTAGTAGGTGGACGTGAAGGCCAAAGATCCGTTGCCTATCCCACGAGGTGATCAACAAAGAAACAGTAAAGAAAAAATTGCTACAAAAAATTTATGGCAACCTCAAGCAATATTGGTATGAATATCCACCAACCTTCTATCCCTATTTTTGATGGAGAAAATTATGATTATTGGAGCATCAAGATGAAGACCCTTTTTATTTCACAAGAAGTATGGGATCTAGTTTGAGAACGGGTACAGAGACCCAGTTAATCCAACAAATAATCAGAATGAGCAACTGAAGGACTACAAAAAGAAGGATGCCAAAGCCCTGTTTTTTATCCAACAAGCTCTATTTGAGAAAATTTTTTCCAGAATTATTAGAGCCACCAAATCAAAGGAGGCATGGGACATCCTGCAAGAGGAATTTCAAGGCAACATAAAGGTAAGAGCTATCAAACTTCAAACTCTAAGAAGAGAGTTAGATAATTTGAGAATGCAAGAAAATAAAAAATTGAAGGATTACTTCTCCGAAATTACGAAGACTATTAATCAAATGAAGAGCTATGGTGAAATCATCACCAAGCGAAGAATATGTGAGAAAATCTTGGCTAGTTTATCTCCAAAATTTGATACAATAGTTACAGTTGTTGAAGAATCTAAAGATCTTTCTGAATTAAGTGTTCATGAATTGATGGGATCTCTTGAAGCTCATGAGCAAAGATTGTTTAGGCATAAAGAATCATCAATTGAAAGTGCCTTTCAATCTAAACTCAAAGTGGTTGATAAAAATTCTTAAAAAGAATCACATAGTCATGCTCCAGTCAAAAGAGAGTCATTCAGAGGTGAAAATCAAAATAGAGAAGAGGAAGAAATATGAGAGGAAGAGGTAGAGAAATGCAAAGAAATAATTTTTCAAAAAGGCAATATGATGAGAGCACTCAACAAAGGTGCAATATATGCAAAAGGTCTTCTCATGCTGAAAAAGATTGCTGGTTTAGCAGAAAACCCCAATGTTATAATTGTAAAAAGTTTGGACATGTTCAAAAAGATTGCAGGTACAAAGCAAATGAACACGCAAACTTCTCAGAAGAAAATGAAGGTCAGCAAAGCACACTATATGCATGTCAAACTGCAGAAGAGCAAAGTAATAATATGTGGTATCTTGACAGTGGTTGCAGCAATCACATGACATGAGACAAGTTTATTTTTATGGATATTGATAGATCTTCAATTTCACAAGTGAAGATGGGAAATGATGTTCTAGTCCAAGCAAGAGGCAAAGGCACAATTGAAATCAATACCAAGAAAGGAAGAAAATTCATTCATGATGTTTTACTTGTTCCAGATTTGAAGCAAAATCTCTTGAGTGTTGGATAGCTGATTGAGCATGGGCATATGGTTCACTTTGAAGATAATATTTGCAAGTTATATAATACAGGGATGAAAAAGCAACTTATGGCAAATATCAAGATAGAGAAAAATAGAAGTTTTTCACTTATTTTGTACTATGCAAAGAATGCTGCATGGAAGATGGAGATAAATGATGAGTCATGGTTATGGCACAAAAGGTTTGGGCACTTGAATTTTCAAAGTTTGAGAAGTTTATATCAAAAGAATATGGTGTATGGTCTACCAATAATACATGACAAGGAAGAACCTTGTGAAGGATGTGCACTTGGAAAACAACATAGAGAGGCATTTCCAAAAGAGCATGTATATATGGAGAGCCAAAGCACCATTGGAGCTTATTCATACTGATATATGTGGACCTATGAAAACCTCTTCTCATGTAGGTAACATCTACTTCATTATTTTTATTGATGACTATTCAAGGATGACATGAGTATATTTTATAAGACATAAATCAGAGGTATTTCTTATCTTTAAGAAGTTTAAAAATCTTGTGGAAAGATAAAGTGTGCATTATATCAAAGTGCTAAGAAGTGATAGAGGTGGTGAATACAATTCAAATGAATTTGAGAAATTTTGTGAAGATAATGTTATACAAAGATAATTGACTATTGGCTATGCATCAGAGCAAAATGGTGTTGCAGAAAGAAAAAAATCGTACTATTGTTGAGATGTCTAGATCTATGCTCAAAGACAAAGGCCTTTCAAATTCTTATTGGGCAGAAGTAGTGAATACAACAGTATATCTGATGAATAGATGTCCAACAAAAGCTCTTCAAAATAAGACACCATTTAAAGCCTGGTATGGTAGAAAGCCTTCAGTGAAGCATTTCAAAATCTTTGGATGTATGTGCTATGCACATATTCCAAAGGAAAGGAGACATAAACTTGATGAAGTTAGTGAAAAATGTATCTTTGTTGGATACAGTTCTAAATCAAAAGGTTACAGACTTTTCAGCTTGAAGCAAAATCAAGTGATCATAAGAAGAGATGTTATTTTCAATGAGAAAGTTGCTTGGGATTGGAAGCAAAAGAAAGTTGAAGAAAATATTATTCCTCTTGATGAAGAAATCTATGATGCTCAAAATAAAGAAAATGAGGTTGAAGGTTCATCACAAACTTCTCCAAATATAAGTCAATTTTTAACTTCAAGTTCAAGTTCATCTTCAAGTTCTATTCCTATAAAAATGAGAAGGTTAAGTGACATTTATGCTTCTTGTAATTTCTGCATGATTGAGCCTGAAACTTATGAAAATGCTATGCATGAAGAAGTATGAAATAAGGCAATGCAAGAAGAAATCAATATGATTGAGAAGAACAAAACTTGGGAATTAGTAAAGAAACCAAGTGATAAGGAAGTCATTGGCTTGAAGTGGATCTACAAAACAAAACACAATCCAGATGGTACTATTCAAAGACACAAAGCAAGGTTAGTAGCAAAGGGATACTCTCAATTACCTGGTATTGATTATCAAGAAACTTTTGTACCTGTTGCTGACATGATACAATTAGAACTCTTATTTCTATAGCAGCATATAAAAGTTGGAAACTACATCAACTAGATGTAAAGTCTGCATTCTTGAATGAAGTATTGGAAGAAGAAATTTATGTTGAACAACCTCAAGGCTTCATCATCAAAGGTCAAGAAAACAAGGTATACAAGTTGAAGAAAGCATTATATGGGCTGAAGCAAGCACCCAGAGCATGGTACTCTCAGATTGATACATACTTCAATGAAAAAGGTTTTCTAAAAAGTCCAAGTGAACCAACACTTTATGTGAAGAAGCAAGGTAATAATATTCTCATTGTCTCTCTTTATATTGATGATTTAATTATTATTGGTAATAATGAGAATATAATCTTGACTTTCAAAAGTGATATGATGAGAAGATATGAAATGAATGATATGGGTTTGCTTCATTATTTTTTGGGAATTAAAATAAGTCAAAGAAAAGATGGCATCTTTATCAGTCAAAAAAAGTATGTAGAAGGCATTCTCAAAAAATTCAACATGAAAAATTGTAATAGTGTGGAAACACCTTTTGTGGTAAATGATAAGTTGATGAAAGAAGATGAAAGTGGTGAAGCCAATGCACAATTATACAGAAGCATTATTGGAAGTTTATTATATCTAACAATTATAAGGCCAGACATAATGTTTGCATCAAGTTTACTTTACATATTTATGCAAAAGCCAAGTAATATTCACTTTGGACAAGCAAAAAGAGTCTTTTTGTTAGTCAAATTTGTTCATACTAAGTTAGATTTCTGACATTGGAAGAAAATATAATAATATGTTTCATTTGTTCACCACATATCTCTAACAAATAGCTTGATAGAAAGCTATTCTCTAAGATAATCTTAGATATAAAGTGGGGAGGCTTCTATGACATACCTTCTAGATAAAGATAGGACTCTTTGATGAGCTTTAATTCTCCACATATGTCTCACATTTGATAGTGGCCATCCTCCTCAATAAGATTCAAGATTATTTAAATCTCCTTCAATTGGCTAGACTTAAACAGTTTAATGGATTTGAAACTTTTTATACAGTTACCTATCAAGGATAAAACAAATAAAATATGAAAAAAAAGAATAAAGAACTCATGGTCTTCAGTCTATCAGTCTCTCTCTCTTTGTTTTTTTTTTTTTTTATTGGATGCCCAATTTTCTTTTATTGTAAGAAAATTGATTACTAATTTCTCAAATTATACTTGCAAATATTATTTCGGATATTGTGGTATGATTCCAATCATGCTTGTACTAGCTAATAACATAATCAGCAAAGGTGATTGCAGGTCTCCTTTTCTCAAGTCTCCGTTGACGGCGTAAGATACCACATTAGCTCATCATAGAGGAAAGTCTTTGCAATGGGTTTGGGCATAAATCCCATTAGCTCATCATTGAGGAAAGTCTTTGCAATGGGTTTGGGCCGTTTGGCCATACATTAATCAAAAGAAGGTTCATAAGCTCCTCTTACCATATGAACTTGCAATTGCTTTGGCCATAAATCTTATTAACTCATCATAGAGGAAAGTCTTTGCAATGGGTTTAAGCCATGCATTAATTAAATGGAGGTTCGTAAGCTCCTCTTACCACCATCTGAATTTGATCAACTAACGACAACATTATGTATCTTAATGGGCAACCGAAGTCGCCTAATGACTAATACCACAAATTCTTACCACCCCACTTTGAAGGGTCGACGATGGCAGAAATTTCCTGGATGGCACAAGCGGGATTAAAGGCACCATACTTTTTGGAAACAGGATGCTATATATGACACAAAGTCACATCTTTGACCAATGCATTGCTTCAAGCAATACTAAATTTCTATATGCTGAATACCATGCCATTTGGTCCCACATTTACGGCCACCGTTCATTATAACGGTTCAAAAATTGCTTGATGTGCGTGAGGGTAGCTGTAAGTCCAAATCAGATATTCTCTTGGCACGGTTGAGTTCAATAATCTTGGCTGTTGAAACTATTATTTATGTTCAAATTCATTGCACAACAATAATATTTGTCAAATCTGAACCATGTCACTTAGCCAAATTAGATGTTCGCTAATATCTCGTGCATGTGATGCATGTGGTAGGACATACAGTTTTTAATTTTTTAATAATAGATATATTCAAGAGAATAAGAAGGGCTTTTTTTTGGGGAGGGGGGGGGGGGGGGGGATGCAGCAAAAGGGGGGGACGCAGCTTGGGAGGGGGTGGGTGCGGCCACCAAATCCATCAAAAAGGGATGTGGTGGGGGAGAGGATGTGGCCAAAGGAGGGGGGTACATGCAGCCACCAAAAAGGGACGTGGCAGGGGCAACGTGCCCGAGGGACACAGTCACAGAGTGGGCGACACGGACCCGAAGGAGGGTTCTCTAGCAAGGGATGGGCCAGGAACCGAGAGAGCTAGGAACGCGGGGCTGGGGGGGGGGGGTGCTTGGCCACCAAAAAAAATAAGAAAAAAAAGTGGGCGTGGGCATAGCCGTGCGCCTCGCTAACTAGCGACGCGCATGCTGCATCACTAACTCGCGTCGCTAGTTAGTGACGCAAGCGGTGATGCCTCAGCATCGCTACGCGTATCGCTAATTTTATTCGTAACTAATTCATCTTTAATTAGTCGTTGATTTTTTTAGTGAAGCTATGCATCATTATTTCGTCGCTATTTAGTGGTGTTTATTTTTGGCGTCGCTAAAATATAAAATTCTTATAGTGATGTGAGTCAATTTTTTCTGAGATCAAGTAAACACAGATCAATTACAGGCTGACACATATGTGATGAAGGAATTGAATCATACGGTAACCATTCATGGACATGTATTATTAATAACCATATCAATAAAACCTTTAACATTTGGGTGATCGTGATGCTTTGCTAGAGGCTGCTCATGATCTATAATCATGGATTCTTTGACTTAATCAAAGAATTGACTAATTAGACAATGTGTTGATCAGGTCATCCTTAGGGTTAATATTAAGGATATGATTATTACCAATGTGTCAAGGGACCTAATGGGTCACACGCATTAAGGAGACTTTGGATGAAGTTAAAATATAAATTAAGTTGGACTTAATTTAGATTAGATGATCAATTAATTGGGATTGGGTTTGACTTAATCTTAATTAGAGAATATAAAATTGATGAATATGATTCATCATAGAGGAAAAAATTTTGTATCCAAGAGAGAAACATTTTGTACATGTGATGTACATATAAATTTTATTGATTGGATGCCTAATTAGGCTTGATCCATACGATGGATGTCTCAGATTAATTGAGATTAATAATATGGTATTTAATTGGGTCTATATGATGGTATGATTTAATTCATAAAATTCAATTGAACTGATGATTGAGATCGAGCCATTTGAAGGATGGAACCATACCCATGTGATGGACATGATCCCTCTCCACGTCATGAAGGAGAACACGCCCATGATTTTGGCATCATCATGAAGCCACATCCATGGTTGGGCATTGGTTTTATGGGTTAACCACTTTTCTATTTTTTAGAGATGCAATTTGGTGGTTGAGAACCTAACATGATCATGATAACAAATATCCTAAATTTGTTAGGAATGTTTGTTATCAACTTGATATGGTTGCATGGCTATCTCTTGGATGTCTCACATCCTCTTTCTCCCTAGAACAAGATTGGATCTTGATTATAGAATCATTCTCTCTTGATTTAAAAAATCATTAAAGAAGAAGAAGAGGCACCAGCACCCCTCATTGGAAAGCTCATCATCCAATCCTAAGAGGACATCGTCCAAAGATCTCTGCATGAATCACCATTGAAGGCCAAACGCATGGATGGCTAGTGGTAAATCATTTACTGGCTTCATCAATCTTCATCCCCAGTAAAGAACACATGTATCATTTAGGAATAATTTTAGATCTAATTTTGTTATCTGAATTACTTTCCTAAGGATCTTGGGTTTTAGAAATTAAATTTCTGTTTATTTTATCTTTCGATACATAATATATGAATTTGAGTCATATAAAAAAACATAAATTTTTTTACAATTAGTATCAGAGCCACCTTGGGCTACAAATTCAGTTAATTTGATAGATTACCTGAATTTTGATTTTATATGCATAGATCTGAAATTTTACATATGATGTAAAATATGAATCTTGCCATATGATGATGAAGATTCAAAATCTAAAATGTTTATTATATGATAATAAATGTGAATTTTTAGATTTAATTATATTAAATATAGAAATTATGATTTATGTGTGACATAATCATAAATGCTGAAATTCTAGATATCATGTTTAGAATTTAATTTTGATATGATAAATAATATGATTAAAATCTGAAATAATTATTTATGATAACACGATAATTAATATTGAAAATTTAAAATTAAATTTTGAGTTGTTATCATGACCTAGTTAGGGATGTTATGATAGAGACCAATTAGGATTTTCATATGTTGAAAACCTACTTATCATAATATATAAATATTTGACACTTATCATAAATCCCTAACGATCACTATCTTATCTTATCATAATGTGTAATAGATGATAAAGTTTAAAAAAATTAGACTTAACCATATCATTGTTTGATCCTATGATCCCATGGTTAGTCTTTTGCAATTGGGCTTAACTATATTGGTGTCTAAGAAAAGTGTGAATCAAAGGATTTTAATTGCTCCATTCGTTTACCTGACCAACTTGCTTGGTGTTTAAGGCAAGCTAAATAGGACCCCTTTGATCACCATTATGAGGGAAGCATCGAATTGATTAGACTAAGCGAGTTAGTCGGGATGGTAACAATTGATTTGGTCACTTGAGTAGGGTTCCTAAATGATAGTGGCCAGGGATCCTAATTTGATTAGGAATCTCAATCATAAAATTAGATTTTATGAAATTTAGGTTAATCAAAATTAATTTAAAATTCACATATAGGATATGTAATCTAGCATGATACAAATGTCGTACATACATGATGAGAACTAAATGCGTAAAATTCCTCAATGTATATTAAGTCCTTATGCCTTCCATTGTTTATATGATACAAAATCATTAGGTCATGAGATTTGTTGTGCCAAAGCCAAGATCAAGTGAACCTATAAGGAGTTGATTGAGGAACAATGGGTTGACTTAACTAGGTTAGCTGGCATAATTGGTCAAAATTAGGATCAATCTAATCTAGAGCTAGACTACGTGATATATCCAGATCTTGGGAGCCAGTTTGTCTAATGAGCATATAATTTACGTAGCTGAAATATTTATCATTTTGACCATGATAATGCTTTTAGTAGAGGCATCTTTCTCTCTTTTCCTAGACCCCAATTTTTCTCTCCTTCCAATCAGTATACTTGGTGAGATGTTTGAGGGTTTTTTATATAGATCTATGTCATGAGAATTTTGTCCTACTTATCAACAACCGTGCTACCTCTGGCATTGGATATTGATAACGCACAAGGGGAAAGAGATTATGGAAAGAGTTATAATTGTTAGTTGAATCGTTAAGGAAAGGGGTGGCACAATATGCAATTACCGGTAGATTATTTTTTTTAATCGGCCTATTTTTACATGTCTTTTCCCAAGCCATCGGCTCCATGTCTGCCAAGCTGATATCATACATACATGTCTATAATCGAAATGTCATGCTTAGTTGGCAGTGTTGCTACCAAATCACTTCCAGAGAGCGTCGGGTAGGAAAAGAACTCCGTGGGTCTTCGAGAAGATGACAGGACCACTCCCTTTAACTGAAGACCTGCAACAAAAGTTTCAGATCGGTGGTTCCAGCGAGGACCCTCCGATGCTCTAGTTAGTGGTCTGGAGAATAGCACTAAAGATGAGTAGTTCAGAATGAAACCCCTTCCTCGTTGTGAGTGAAGGTTCTTATACCTATTTGGAGGTCCCTCTTACCCTTCGTGGATGACCGCTGAATCACGTCGTCCGCTAGGATGGGTGCTGTAAGTGGTAGGTGGGCGCATAACCGCTAGATGTGCACCGTAAATAATGGTAACCATCCGTAGTCTTAGCGAAGAGTGGGTTAGTGGGCCATGTGGCAGTCCTAGGCACTTGTTAGGTCGATGGGAACAATGTTTGAGGTTGGTTCCTCAGCCAAAATTAGAGGCCAAGAGCATGCCGAGGCTGAGGCGAGGCTCGAGGCCGAGACCGAGGCTGAGATGAAGCTCGAAGCCAAGGCTAGGCTCGAGGTCGAGGCCGAGGCGAGGCGAGACTCGAGGCCGAGGTGAGACTCGAGGCTGAGGCGAGACTCGAGGACAAGGCCAAGGCAAGACTCGAGGCCAGGGTGAAATCCAAGGCTGAGGCCAGTCGCCAATCATTACTCTCTTTGGGAACCGTGCAGATTGTTAATCCACCACCTAGGGGCTTTATCAGCCACATCAGATGCCCCCCCATCCCTGAGATGGGTGGGCATACAATCACCAGTGAAAATGGACATTATATCACCTGGTAGCTGATCTTCGCGCGCTAACGACTGTTGAGAGGGCACGTGCCCCCAAAGGCCATGCTCCTTTGATGAAGCATCGGGTGCTGTAGCACTACCGCTTTATCCGTTCTGACCATTGAGATTGAGATTAAGGGGGATTCTCTGCGGGTACAGAGCTGCGAAAAGGTGGGTATCATCATTGCGGTGAGGTCACCGCTGTCCCATCATTGATGGTGCCCCTCACGTTCTGCGCATTGGGTGGTTGCTGAAACAATCTCTAGTGGCGGGCGAGCACATGGCCAAATTAAAACAGGTGGGATGATTTGAAACGATGAAGCTATAAAAAGGGGCATCGTCCCTGACCATGGTCTTTTGCTTCTACTGTGTTTGCCCCTTCCTCTCAATTTGACCCTCGTTCAAGCGTCCGTTCATCTTCTTCTGCTTCTCGAGCTCTTCATCCTCGATTCTCAGGTCCCAGATCCTTTCTCTAAGTCAGTTCATCTTCGTTCCCATGGCTTCTTCATCTCTTTCCTGCTCCATCTCCAATTCTAGAGGTTATTCCCCCAGTCTTTCACAACCTTCCTCCTCTCCAGCACCCATCTGGTCGTCTTCCTCCCCTGACAGAATTCCATTGGAATAGCGACGAGCTACCGGACGATCCCTGACCGAGATTCGTCCGGCCGCCGATCGGGCCCCAATCCGGTGCTGTCCGACCGTCGCTGGCCCATCTTCCACCATGAGGGAGTCCCCTGAGTGGACTGCCTCCACCATGACTGCCAAAGACATATTAACCTTAGAGCCAAATACAGCCTTCCCACCGGCATGCGCCTATTGCGCCCTGCTCCTGAAGATAGGGTGACTTCCTCCCATCCTGGGAAAGTCGCCTTATATGGAGCCTTCTTCAAGATTGGGCTTCGGCTACCCCTTCATCCCTTCATCCTTAACTTCTTGGATAGATACTCCCTAGCGCCAGTGCAATTAGTCCCAAATTCCATTCGGACTATCATTGGCTTCTTGGTGCTCTGTCACTTCTATGGGATAGAAGCTAGGATTTTCCTCTTTCGTAGCTTCTACACCCTCCGCAAGCAAGCAAGGTGGTGGTCCTTTTCCCCCAGACCCACTAGGGCCCTTAAATTATACCTTCCTACATCCATTAAGGGGTGGAAAGATAGGTTCTTCTTTGCTGATGTCGAGGGGGTGAGAGGGGTCTGGGGAACGCCAAACACCAACCCAAACAAAGATTCTTCCATACTTTCGAGGGACCATGTGGTATTCGGGCAGCTGCTGACTGCTGACATCCCTTGATGCAACCAGCTTTTGGCTAAGGAGAATCTTCGGCTCGCCGGCCTCATTCCATCTGGTGGTGAGCAGCCATGACCTCTCGAACTCCTCACTCGCCCCCTTCTTTTCCTTCTTCTTCTTCTTTTTTTTTACCAAGTCCTTTTGACATGTGCAGATATGCTACCACCGATTGAAGTAGTGAGAAGGCTGCAGCCGAGGAAAGAAGGGCCAAGGCGGATGGAGCCTCTGCCAAAAAAAGGGTTGTAGCCAAGGCGGCAAGAAAGAAGGCCGAGCCGAAGGGGCCAAGGAAAAAACTAAAGAGGCTGAAGAGTCAAGGAAGAGGCCTCGGTCACCATCACCGACTCGATCCCAATCCCCAACCCCGCTCATCCGCAAGCCCCGAGCGGACCGAGAGGCAGACATCGACCTCACTGCTGACACGCCTTTGAAGGGGCCGGGGGTTGGAGTACTACCATAACCACGACCGGTCATTCCAGCAGCGGGGGTGACCAAGCCGGCCCTAGACTTGGCTCTAGAGGCTGCCCAACCAGCAGAAGAGGCAGCAACCGAAGAGCCTCCTTGGGTAACAGTGCCGACGGAGGGGGTGCCATTGGCCCCTGATGCGACACCATTGACCTCGGCGCCCGCTGAAGCCGCCGAGGATGAAGCCGTCATCACCTCCTTCAGATCCATCCTCGAGCACAAGGGGCGCTGGGCGGAGCAGACGATGGCACAAGTGTGCACACCTGAGCTCCAAAGGTCTCTCCAAGACCAGGGGACCTCCTCCTTCTTTCGTGAGGCTATTGTAGCTCATCTTTGGGTAAGTATTTCCCCTTCACAGTCTCCCTTGTTTAAAAACTTCCCTTTCTTGGCCTCTCCCTGACAGCAACTTTTGTGCATGTGGTGAATTCCCTGGCCGCCGTGAAGAGTGCCCTTTCCTAGGTCAAGGCCGCTCTTGGCCACTCACAGGAAGAAGCCCACCAAGCCCAAGTCCGAGCGGAGGAGGCCGAGAAGGCTTCGGAAGCCGCCCTAGTGGAGAGGGCCGAAGAACAGGCCCGGCGGAGAGGGCCGAGAAGGCCTTAGAGGTGGCCCAAGCAGAGGGCCAGGCCCAGGCAGAAAGGGTCGAGAAGGCTTTGGAGGTGGCACGAGCCGCTGAAGAAAATAATAAACAAGTGAAGTTGGATCTGTTGGTGTGCCAAAGTAGCCTGGAGTCCGCCAACATGCAAAAAGGCGTAGCCGAGAAGCGGGCGAAAAATGCCGAGGCGATCGCTCGTCGCTCCAATGCACAAGTGACTGAGATGAAGGTGGATGTGGTAACGGCAGAGAATAGGGTCGCTGAGGCAGTAGAGAGCTTCCGGCAATCTACCAGATTTGGTGAAGAGCTGGCCAAGGCCATCTCCTTTGCCTACAACATAAGCTTCCAAGATTGTAAAGATAAAGTGGGAAGAGTTTACAACCTTGAGGGCTTGAACGACTTGAAGCCAGATGAGGTTGCGGAGGAAACACCAGCGGAGCATCGTTCCCCCAACAATAGCCCAGCATCGGCCGAGCCATGAACAACACTGTTGTATCTCTTTTTGCTTTTTACCTTTGTAAGGAAGTCCGAGTGAAGTTGGCAATTTTGTAAACTCTTACCATTAATAAAGACTTTTTTGTTTAGAATCCTCATGCTGTGTTGTGTGGTTACTTTGCTTCCGTAGTGGCCAAGACGAGTTCGCTCTAGAGTATAGGCCGAGGTCAAGAACATAGGCATATGTAGCCGGTGTCCATGAATTGAAGTTGAGATCGAGGCTGACGTTAGAGTGACTTCTTGAATGTAAAGCGCTGATTCAGCCTCACACTTGAATGCTGACATGGAGGCAGGGTCGAGTACCGACTTGGAACCGAGCTTAAACGTCAACACGAGAGTGACTTGAGTACCGATGTAGAGTCGAGCTTGAGTGCCAACATGGAGTTGGGCTTGAATGCCGACGCGGAGCTGGGCTTGAGTGCTGACGTGGTCGGGCTTAAGTGCCAACGTGGAGTCGGGCTTGAGTGCTGACGCGGAGCCGGGATTGAGTGCCGATGCGGAGTTGGGCTTGAGTGCGACGTGAGTTCTGGGGGCTTGAGTGCTGACACGAGTCGGGCTTGAGTGCCGACGTGGTCGGGCTTGAGTGCCGACGTAGAGTTGGGCTTGAGTGCCGACGTGGTCGGGCTTGAATACCGACGCGGAGCTGGGCCTGAGTGCTGACGTGGAGTCAGGCTTGAGTGCCGACATGGTCGGGCTTGAATACCGACGCGGTCGGGCTTGAGCTAGAGAAGCAAGATTGATCGAGAATGTTTTTATTAGTAAGTAGAGGTGAATGTTATTCAAATATACTAGAATACTCAAATCTATGGTGTCAGTACACATTACTGGTAATACCAACGAAGGTTGTCCACATTTCAAGTACGAGGAAGCAGCTTCCTATCTAGTTTCTCGATCCGGTAGGCTCCACGATGAAGTGCATCGGTGACCCGATAAGGCCCTTCCCAATTGGATGACAATTTTCCTCCTTCAGTGGGTTTGGAGACTTCTGCTCGCCTAAGCACCAGGTCTCCAGGGAGGAATGTTCTGGGACGAACTCGGGTGTTGTAATATTTGCAACTCTTTGGCGGTAAGCAGCCATCTTGATTCGTGCTCAATCACGGGCCTCCTTAACAAGGTCAAGGTTGGCTCGCAACTGGCTTGGATTGTTCCCCTCATCATATGATTGTATCTAGGGACTAGGAATGCCAATCTCTACCGGGATGACGGCCTCCGACCCGAACACCAAGCCAAAGGGAGTTTCTCCCGTGGGGATCCGTGGTGTCGTGTGATACGCCCACAACACGTTTGGAAGCTCCTCCACCCATCTTCTTTAAAATCATCTAGGCGCATCCTGAGCCCTTGAAGGATGGTATGATTTATCACTTCGGCTGCTCCATTTGACTAAGGGTGACCGACAGAAGTGAACTTCTGGCATATGCCCAGCTCGGTACAAAATTCTTGGAAGGGAGCATTGTCGAATTGTCGACCATTATCAGTAACAAGGGTGTGGGGTAGCCCAAATCGACAAATAATAGACTTCCAAAAGAAAGTCCTCACCTTGGCTTCGGTGATTTTGGCGAGTGCTTCGGCCTCTACCCACTTGATGAAATGGTCGATGGCAACGAGAAGAAACTTCCTCTAACCAGAGGCTAGAGGGAATGACCCCAAAATATCCATCCTCCATTGGGCAAAGGGCCATGGAGCCGACAAGGGGCTCAGCTGAGAGGTTGGTAGCCGTTGGATGTTGGCGTGCCGCTGGCAGCTATCGCACTTCCGAACTAACTCGGCCGCATCTCCTCGCATGGTAGGCCAATAATAGCCTTGACGATCTCACGGAGGATGTAGCCAGCATCTACAGGACCAACACACTTGAGGAGGGGATGAGAAAAGGACCTTCAATATAGTTGTCCGTCAAGCACAAGAAATTTAGATGCACGCCATTTGAGTAGTTTTGCTTCAGCAAGGTCGACCGGGAGGGCGCGCCGTTGGTGAGGTACTGGACATAGGCATCCATCCAAGAAGGATCTTGGTTGATTGGCAAGGATTTTTCCACCACATCGATTCTTGGGCTTCCAGATGTTCCACATAAGTTCTTCCCAAGGTCTTGTCGGCCAAAGTGGCTAGCCGGGACAAAGCATCGGCTCTGGCACTCTCCCCCCAGGGAATGTAGCTAACACTGAAGTGAGTAAAGGGAGAGGCCTATGATTGCACCATACTCAAGTAGTGAGACATTGTAGGATCTCGAGCCTCATAGTCTCCCTTTATCTGGCCAGAGACGAGCTGGGAGTCAGTGAAGACTCTAAGGCACTTTGCTCTGAGCTCCCATGCTAGCCTCATTCCTAATAGCAAAGCTTCATACTCAGCTTGGTTGTTTGTGGCCGAGAAGAGAAAACAAAGGGCATACTCAGTCACAATGCCATCCGAACTTGCTAGGATGAGGCCTGCCCCACTGCCTTGAGAGTTTGACGCTCCATCTACATGAAGGATCCAGTCCTCCTCCTTCCCTCGGTTGTAGTGTCCGAGGAGCCTGCAGGAGGCTCCTCCGGCTGCTTCTCTGTCCAGGTGCATTCGACAAGAAAATCCACCAAGATCTGGGACTTCATGGCTCATCTGGGACAAAATGATAGGTCAAATTCTCCTAGCTTGACTGCCCACTTTGCTAGTTGGCCGAAGGTGTCAAGGCGAGAGAGAATTACCCTGAGTGGTTGATCCGTGACCACCACGATCGGGTGCGCTTGGAAGTATGGTCTGAGATGCTGAGCAGAGACGATTAAAGCAAAGATAATCTTTTCGGTATTGAAATACCTGATCTCTGCATCGTGAAGCACTTTGCTTGTGTAGTAGACTGGCCTTTGCATCTTGTCGGCATCGACATGGACAATCACAGAACTCACCGCTTTGGGGGATGCAGCAAGGTAAAGGAAGAGTTCTTCTCCTCCCCTGGGCTTGGTAGCAAGGGTGAGGTGGACAAGAACTTCTTCAATCCCTCAAACGCTTCTTGACACTCCGTCGTCCAGTCGGAGCTATCAACTTTGATCAAGGCTCTGAAGAAGGGTAGACACTTTCTGTTGACCTTGCTAGAAAATGGCTCAAGGCGGCTATCCTTCCCGTGAGCCATTGTACTTCCTTCTTGTTGCTTGATGGTCTCATGTTGATGATGGCTTTGCTCTTTTCGGGGTTAGCTTCGATTCCCCTCTGTGTCACCATAAATCCCAGGAATTTGCCCGCTGCGACTCCAAAGGCGCACTTCCGTGGGTTCAGTTTCATCCGGTATCAGCGAAGGTTGTCGAAGGTTTCTGAAAGGTCGGCAATATAGTCGTCGGCACGAACGCTTTTCGTTAACATATCGTCCATATACACCTCCATGTTGCACCGATTTGGTCTTCGAATACCTTATTCATCAACCTCTAGTAGGTAGCTCCCATATTCTTCAACCCGAAGGGTATGACCTTGTAGCAATAGATGCCCTTCTCAGTCACGAAAGAAGTGGCCTCCTCATCAGCCGGGTCCATCCTTATTTGGTTGTACCCTGAGAAGGCATCCATGAAGCTAAGGGTTTCATGGCCCGATGTGGCATCCATCAGCTGATCGATCCTGGGCAGTGGAAAGCTATCCTTGGGGAATGCCTTGTTGAGGTTGGTGAAATTAACGCACATCCTTCAGCTCCCATTGGCCTTGCGAACCATGACCACATTGGCTAGCCAGACTGGGTAATGCACCTCCCGTATATGGCCCGCTGTGATCAATTTACTGACTTTCTCATCCATAGCTCTTTGCCTTTCGGAAGCAAAACTTCTCTTCTTTTGCCGAACTGGTCAACTTCTTGGGTCGATGCTGAGTCTATGGGTGATGACTTCAGGCGGCACTCCTGGCATATCCGAGGCTGACCAAGAAAAGATGTCTGCATTGGTCTGCAAAAAGGCAAGTAGTCGATCCCTCACTTCAGGAAGAAGAAGCGTTCCAATTTGTATTGTCTTCACTGGATCCTCCCCCAGCGGAAGAGTCAACAAACTTTCACCCAGTTCTCCTCTCTTCTCGGAGTTTCTGGGATCGAGTGGCTCGGACATCGATGGAGCAGTCACCTCATGAGGACTAGGTGCAGTGTGGTAACAGAGGGATACCAAGTTCCGCTCCCCACGCATCTTTCCAACTCCCTTATTGGTAGGAAACCGTACCAATAGCCTCTTTGTAGAAATAATGGCGTCAAGAAGGTTGAGACCAGGCCTTCCAAGAATGGCGTTGTAAGCCAAGGAGACCCGGACAACCAGAAATTTTTTAAAGACCGTGCTCTGGCACGGTTCCGTCCCAGCCGTAACTGAAAGGGTGATTTCTCCTTCTTCCTTTACAGTATCCCCAGTGAAGCCCATCAAGGGAGTCGTCACAGGCAAAAAAGACTTGGAGACAGGCTCATTTGAACAAATGCCTCGTACGAAAGAATATCCATTGAACTTCCACTATCAGCAAGGATTCGCTTTACAGGATGTTTAGCTATCGTTATTGACATGACGATGCTATCATCATTAGGGTTGTCTACCCCTTCTAAGTTTCTTCTGAAAAGAAAATTACAGAATCTTCTCCCTCCTCGCACTGCCTTTTAGAGGCACTGCCTACACCCCAGGAGATCATGGCCACCATCTTCTCCGTCGGAGCATTGTCCATGCCGATATGGGGTGCAGATGGTGCCGACGAGCCTGGAGAAGTAGGGTTCCCTCTCCAAACAAACTTTCCCAGATGGCCCTGCTGAACAAGTTCCTCGATGGCTTTCTTCAGCAGGCTGCAGTCCTCCGTATCGTGGCTATAGTCCCAGTGATAGCGGCAGTAGAGATCTTTATTGCGAGGGACTCTTGGCCTCATGGGAGGCGGACGCCAAAGATAAGGTTCGCCTTCAATCTCTAGTAAGATATGAGATACTGGGGTGAGAAGGGGAGTGAAATGTTCCTTGGAAGCCAGGGCCCGAGGTCGATTGTCCAAGCAACGAGGCAGCTCAGACCTCCATGGTCGTGTCCCAGCAGGCTCCGGATGCAATGGTTTCTTACTGGACCCCTTGTCAACCTTCCTTCTGGAAAAGTTTGCTTCGTCAGCACAAATATACTTCTGCGCTCGGCTTAGCAGTTGGCATAAGAGCCGGGAGGTTTCTTGTCAAGAGAATAGGCGAAGCAAGAGGGATGGAGTCCACGCTTCAGGGCCAAGGTGGCCACGGAGTCCTCAAGATTATAGACTTTGAGCACAGCCTCCTTGAACTGGGCCATGAAGTCCTTCAAAGTTTCATCACTCCTCTGCTGGACGGCAAATAAGCTATCAGCCACCTGAAGGATCTTCCGGCACGCATTAAAGTGGGCCAAGAAGGAACGTTCCAGCTGCCTAAAAGAGTTGATACTACATGGTGGCAGACGGAAATACCACGCACGTGCGGCCTTCCGAAGTGTAGCTGGAAAGACGACGCAGAGGAGAGAATCTGTTGCCCCTTGGACCTGCATAAGGACTTTGTAGCTTTCCAAGTGATCCAGAGGATTTGTGGTGCCATCATATGGGTCCAACTAGGGTAAATGGAACCGGGACGAAACTGGTTCCTCCATAATACGGCAAGACAGTGGGGGGTGATGGTCATATTCCGCCCCATGAGGGTTGGTAATTCTGTGGTTGAGCTCCTCCAACCACAGATGGTACTCGTCCAACCGCTACTCAGCCCGACGAGCAATCTGTTTGTTGATGGAATCTCCCCTCGAAGATTCGAAGGACAAGTGAGAAGAAGGTCGCCGATGGAGAGGTTGCACCTGCTCAGGTTCCTTCCCACTACGCCGCTTGGGGAGACGGTCAAAGTGATGGGAAGGAGACCGCGGCCGCTTGGAGTCTCCCAGCGGCGAGATTTTGGGGATGCGCAATGAAAAGTCTTCGAAGGAGTCCTGCCACGATGAGAATGGCTGGCTCCGTGACACTCCGCATGGGGTGGAGGGAGCTGAGGTGGCAATGGCATAGTGGTGGAGCATTGTTCCTGCAGCCCCCGAACCATCGCCATCAGATCCTAAACTTGCTGGGTCAGTGCGTCGAGCCGATCAGCTTGGCTAAACTACGGCTGTATAGGGGGCAGAGCAGGAAAGTCGGTCTCTGGCTGCTTAGCCCACGGGGATTGCCCCCCAGCTTGACTAGTAGAGGCCTCCTGCGCATGTGTGATTACCATCTTCTTCCTTGCAGGGGTTGAAGGGTTGCAGATACGTCAAGTAAACGTCTGTGCTGCAGTGCGCTGGCCCCTTCCTGACGCGCCAATTTGTTACTGCCAAATCACTTCCAGAGAGCATTGGGCAGGAAAAGAACTCTGTGGGTCTTCGAGAAGATGACAGGACCGCTCCCTTTAGCTGGAGACCGCAACAAAAGTTCCGGACCGATGGTTCCGGCGGGGACCCTCCGACACTCTAGTTAGTGGTCTAAAGAACAGCACTAAAGATGAGTAGTTCAGAATGAATCCCCTTCCTCGTTGTGAGTGAAGGTTCTTATACCTGTTTGGAGGTCCCTCTTACCCTTCGTGGATGACCGTTGAATCACGTCGTCCGCTAGGATCGACGCTGTAAGTGGTAGGTGGGCGCATAACCGCTAGACGTGTACCATAAATAATGGTAACCACCCGTAGTCTTAGCGAAGAGTGATATAGTGGGCCACGTGGCAGTCCTAGGCACTTGTTAGGTCGATGGGAACAATGTTTGAGGTTGGTTCCTCAGCCAAAATTAGAGGCCAAGAGCATATCGAGGCCGAGGCCGAGGCCGAGGCGAAAGCGAGACTCGAGGCCAGGGTGAAATCCGAGGACGAGATCAACCGCTGAATCATTACTCTTTTTGGGAATCGTGCAAACTGTTAATCCACTGTCTGGGGGCTTGATCAGCCACATCAAGCAGTATTTGCATGAACATGGTGTCATTAAACCATGTCATTTGGATGGCTGAAATTATGTAGGTTTGTTTAGCTCATCTTTTCTAAAAGACAAAGGAAAGCAGTCAAATCAATACCGGCACAATCATTAATGTGCATAAAAGCTCTTGAGATGGTGTCAAAATTATTCTAATCAGTCTATCGAGAGAACAAAACAATAAATTAGATAAAGTAAATATATATTTTAAAAAATAAAAAATAAAATAAACAAAATAATAATCAAATATTCAACTCATCTATTTTTTTTCTTCCAAACTGCGCATAGAAAATCTGCTTTGTACTATAATTCATAAATAAGTCGACATATAAATTATAAATTAATAGTTATAATTATAATTACAAATAAAATAATAATCAAATAAAATAATTATTTTTTTTTATGAAACTAGTTATTCCACTTTGAGTAGGATTAATTATCCAAAACCCTAAATTTTCTAAATTAATGAACGAAAGAATCATCTAAGGACAACAAGAACGACAAACGGCAGTGGAGGATAACTTGGCCCTCCTGATCTCCATCGTCCTCTTCCTCCCAAGTGCTCCATCGTTCACCTGTTGCCGTTCTAGTTGCCACTCCGTCGCCCCCCATGTTTCCTCCTGTTCATCTGGCCTCTCGTTTAAATCCAACGTCAATCTAGGCTGCTTAAGCGAGAATGCCGGCGAGACGCGACCCATATCGCTCTCCGCTGGACCTCGGCCTGATGACTGGCGGACGATGGTGTGGCTTCGTACAACGACGTCCTTCCTTTTGCTGCTGCTGTCTTCACGTTCCTTACGCATCAACTTTTACACCAAGAGAATCAAAAGTGAAAAAATATATATTAATCTCCAAAGCCCAAAGTAAGTTTCAAGAACACTATTTTACTTGAAAAAGAACTACGATATGTGCGTGTATAGGTAAAAGAAAGGGATCTATGAGTCATCAGTTCACTTACCTTCTCGTCCTGCTTCACCGGAGGTGGCTGCATCTCAGGTGCGCTCGAGTCCTCCACGTCGATGCTTGGGTGGGAAGAGAGAACCGTTGCAGGCTTCGATTTGCCGTCCTCATTTGCAGCAATCGATTGAGGAAGCGGAGAAGCATCATGGCTGAGAGAAAATCGTTTCTTTCTGAAACCCCATCGAAGGCGAGAACATCGACACTCATCTTTCGGAACCAACTCGGGGAGCGCTACCTCCACCGTTGCAGGCTTCGATTTGCCGTCCTCATTTGCAGCAATCGATTGAGGAAGCGGAGAAGCATCCTGGCTGAGAGAATCGTTTCTTCCTGAAACCCCATCGAAGGCGAGAATATCAACACTCGTCTTTCGGAACCAACTAGGGGAGCTGGCGAAGTATATTAACGCTACCTCCACCTCTGCTTCCGTAATGGAGTTCGGCGGTGACGACATGAGCCCAGACATATATATTTAGAGAGAGAGAGGAAAGACGGGTGATGGGACGGGAATGGCTTACTCAACTCAACTCAATTGATCAACTCATCAAAGCCTTTTTCAACTACGTACGTACATATCGGCTACATCAATTTGCTTCCTTGTTCTGGTCTATTTAGAATCAAATTAATATTTAAGTTATAAATAATCATATTTTTTAATTATTTACATTTACATTAATTTAAATTTAAATTTATTTTTATTTTTATCATAAATTATCAAAAGATCATCTTTTCTAACTGAAGCATCTAAAAGTTATATGCTCAAACCACCGCAATCAATTTTCTCTTATTTTATCCTAATCGAAGCTACTCTTATCATTTTTTTTGTATATTATTTCTAATTCTATCTTTAAAGTTTTACCACATATCCATCTTAACATACACATTTATGTTACACTTAATTTATTCATATATTATTTTAATATTATCCAATACTATGTTCATATAGCATAGCTGGCCTAATTATAGTTTTATAAAATTTTTCTTTCAATTTTAATAGGATGCGCCGATTATACAATATCTCAAAGCACTCCTTCACTTAATCCATCCTGCTTTAACTCTATGATTCACATTTTTACCTATTTCACCTTCTTACTGGATAATTGATTCCAAATACCTAAAATTTTTACTCCTTGATATCTCTTGGCTTGCAATCTTCACTATTTCTTCATTTGTATTTCCACTCCCACTAAAATTACATTTCATGTATTCAGTTTTAATTTTACTAATCTTAAAACATTTAGATTTTAAAGCCTCTCTCCAAATCTCTAGCTTAGTATTTACTCCAGATTTAGTTTCATCAATCAACACTATATCATCTGCAAATAACTTACACCATGGGATATTATTTTGAATATATTTGGTTAATTTATTCATAACTAATACAAAAAGATACGAACTTAAGGCAGATTCTTGATGTAAACCTACAGTAATTGAAAACTCACTAGTTTCTCCTATTGTTATTTTAACAATAGTTATTGCTCTATCATACATATCTTTTATTAATTCTATGTACCTTTTGGTAACTCCTTTTTTCTCTAAAACCTACCATATTATTTCTCTAGGTACTCTATCATATGCTTTCTCTAAATCAATATGATTTTTTCTTTTCTTTATATCTCTTTATCAATCTTCTTAATAAATAAATAGCTTCCATAGTCGATCTTCCAGGCATAAATCTAAATTGATTATTTGACACCAAAGTTGCAGCTCTTATTCAATTTTTTATTCCCATAATTTTATTGCATGACTCATTAGCTTAATCCCTCTATAATTTGCATAGTTTTGAATATCTTCTTTATTTTTGTATATGGGTATTAATATACTTTTTCTTCAATCATTCGACATTCTTTTAGTTGTTACAATCTTGTTAAATAAATTGGTTAACCATATGACAACAATTTCTTCTAAGCATTTTCAAACCTCAATAGGGATCGCATCTAGTCCTAATGCCTTTGCATTTTTCATTTTACTCAAAACCTTTTTAACCTCAAGCATGCTAAATCTATGAAAAAATTTATACTCATTTATTACTCCTAGGTTATCACATCCATCTACCCTAAATTTATTAATTTATTTTTATTTAATAATTTTTTAAAATAACTTTTTCATCATTCTTTTATCTCTTCTTCTTATATTATGACTTTTTCATCTTCATCCTTAATATATTTAATATAGTCAAGATTTTTTATTTTCTTTTCTCTTAGTTTTGCTAATTTATATATAGTATTTTTACCTTCTTTTGTATCTAGTCTATTATATAAGTTATCATAGGCTTTAAGTTTGGCATTACTTGCCACTTTTTAAGACTTTCTTCATCCTAGCCTCTTGCCAAATTTTATAGTTTATTCTTTTAAGCTTGATGGCAACTTGAACTTCCTTGTTCCATCACCAAGTTCCTTTTCTACTAGTCATACTCCTTTTGATTCTCCTAAAACTTCTTTTGCTATGTTTTTTATGCATTAATTTAGTTATTTTTTCACATTAAGTTGAGATCACTATTTATATTCATAGTCATTACTCTTACTAACTTTTCTTTAAATAATTCTAGTTTTTCTTCTTTCAAATTCTATCATTTAATTTTTGAATTAATAGTTTTACATTTTATTCTAAATTTTATTTTTATCCATATGTCTGCTACCATTATCCTATATTATGAAGTTAAACTTTCTCCTAGAATAACTTTACAATTTTTACATGTTATTTTATCTATCTTCTTATTTAAGAAAAAGTCTATTTGACTTTTATTAGATCTACTTTTAAATGTTATTAAATGTTCATCTCTTTTTGAAACACGTGTTTTCTATTGTTAGATCATACGCCACTGCAAAATCTAATAAGCTCACACCGGCTTTCATTCTTATCTCCAAACCTATATCCTTTATGTATCATTTTATATCCATTCCTCTGTTTACCTATATGTCAATTAAAATCTCATTCCAAATATATTTTTTCTTGTTGTGGTATTTTTTGTATTACTTTATTTATGTCTTCTCAAAATTGTGTCTTAATTTGTTGATCTAATCCTACTTATGGTGCATATGCACTAATTATGTTAATTATGTTATTCTCAATTATAAGTTTTAGTAATATAATCGTATCTCATTTCCTAGTTATCTTTACAACATATTCCTTAAAATTCTTGTCTACAATAATTCCTACTCTATTTCTATTTTTATATTTTTTAATATAATATAATTTATATCCTATATTCTCTATTTCTCTAGATCTTTCATCTATCCATTTAGTCTCATGTAAAAATATTATATTTATTTTTTTCCTAACTCACTATCTCCATAGTTTTACCTGTTAGTGTTCCTATGTTCCATGTTGCTACTTTAAACTAACAATCATGGACTAACTTCTTTATCCGCACTTATTTATATGGTGTAGGAACTCTTGCTTACTTATCACTAGCTACACTCGAGCGCCGATACGATGCTTCTTTTCTATTTTTTAAAACATTAGGAGGCAGATGCAATACGTCTATTAATGAGGACATTCTAGCCCTTCACATAGTTTGATTTACTTGATTCATGTTTTAAGAATTCTGACGAACCCTTCACATAATCTGATTTATGCTGGCTATCAGCTATCTAACGTAACTCTCTTTTTTTTACCCGAGCTTGGAACAAAAATGGCATGCGAGAAGGAAAACAGTGGGGTCTAGCATATATATATATATATATATATATATATATATATATATAGGAAATTCTGAGGTGATCCAATGCTACCAGTATTTTGAAAAGTTTTGGACTACGGAAGGACTCGTATCCATTCCATCAGCCGTTCTCATCTATTGCACGCCTTGCAATTGGAGTGCCATTATCGAATTGACTTTGATATTTGTGCTTATGTTCTCACGATGGATATTGATCCTTGAATATAGTTAGCACACAAGATCTTTATATGAAAATTAAGAGTTTAGTATAAAAAAGTTGACTAAAAAATATTCTTTAAGGGAGAAAAAGAAAGGAATAGCTATTTGATGTAAACAAAAAATATATCTCTATTAAAAAAATACTTTTAAACTTTAAAAAATTATTAAAAAAATTAGCTAAAAAATTTAAGCTTAACTATTAACCCTTAAACTTATGCGATTGTGTTATTTTGCATTCTAAACTTTAAAAAGTTACAAAAATGATCCTAAAATTTTCTTTTTGTTTTACTTTGATCCTTATCATTAAATAAAAAAGACGTCGTTAGTTTCTATCTCACATGCCAACATATGTGGCATTCAAATGATAAAATTAATTTAAAATTTATGTCTAATTCATTAATCCATTAATTCTATATTTAATAATTAATTAAAAAAATAAAAATCACTGCTCTCAATCCCCCCCTTCCGATTCTAACTATTTTCCAGTGCCTTGTTGTCTCTGCTCCTTATACAAAGAGAGATTAAGGTGGAAAACATAAATAGAACACTAGTAAGCTAAGCTAAGCTGTAACAGAAATCTTTGGATAGCTTTTCTTGTGCTTAAAGTCTTGTCTCATTTATCTGGCAATTTAAGTTGGAGTGTCAGTGCTCGACTCATGATAGACGTTTCTATGCCTTTAGCAATTAAGGCCATGCTAATTGTAGTTACATGTGAACATTTGCAGAAGAAATTAGCTAGTTCCTTGATATCAGGATGGAGTCCCAAAAATCAGTGTCTGAAAACCAACAATGCATCTGCTACAGTCAATCCAGCAATGACCTCATGCCGAAAGAAGAAGTTAGAGGATGCTACTTTTTTGCAAGACCTGAGAGATCATATTGATGAGTTTGTTCATGCTTCCATGGATGAGCATAAGACTTGCTTTTTTTTTTTTGGTACAACGGATATTCATACTAGTCTAGTACAGATTATCGCAGATGAATAAGAATACAAAATTTGCTATAAAACAGTGGGCAGGGGTCACCCAGCCGCCATATCCAAACACCAGCGTGCTGAGCCACTGAAGCTGCCATCTAGTCGGCCGCCGAGTTGGCTTCACGGTAGATATGATGAATCTGAACAGAACCAACTCTCTGCAAGATAGACCATAGGTCCCTGATGATAGGATTACTGGGGCATTGAAAATATTCTCCTTTCTCAGCCATCGATTAACCGTCATCGAATCACCCTCGATCACGAATCGATGAGCATGAAAAAACTGAGAGGCGTAAGAAATACCCACCCATGCTGCATAAAGTTCTGTCATAGGGACAGAGGAATCAAGGGTGCCAAAACCACCCGCAGCCAGCATATCACCCTGAGGCCCACGGATGATAAACGCAGAACCAGCAACTCTGTCACGGACACTCCCATCGAAGTTGATTTTGATAAACCCTGGTGGGGGGCTCCCAGGAAATGAAAACCGTATGCTGGTTCGCTGCCGAAGCAGCAGGGGAACCCCAGAGGCCAGAGGACTCAAAACCAACTGCTTGAAAAGCATGGGCATATTCCACAGACAAAGATCTGATCTCCTAACAAGTCGATGTGGAGAGATAACATCCTCAGAGAAGATGAGCTGGTTCCTCGATATCCAAATCTATAAGCCGTGACCGTCCAGAGACCACGTTTATACTGAGCGGCCCTCCGGAGATCAAGAAAGAAGAGGGAGCACAGGGACCAGAAACATCCACATTATAGGAATAACCCATCATCTGCCAAATCTGCCTGGCTCGAGGACATATGAAGATCGCATGGTCCATAGTCTCATCCTCCAATCCACACAAAGAGCAAGTCGGCTGAATAGGCAGACCCCTACGGTAGAGCATGACACTCATCGGAAGACAGTCCCAAAGAAGCTTCCAAATTAATAATTGAACCCAAGGAAGAGTAGGAAGCGACCAGATCCAAGCAGCATCCTTCGTGACCTGGGACTGGGGCCTGAAAACCTTCATAAGGTCCCTAAGAGGGGCTCTGGAAAGATAAGATCTCTGCCATAATCTAACATCCGCCGAAGGGCCAGAGGTAAGAGGAATAGAGAGAATCCGCTGAGAGAGCTCATCACCAAAGAAACTAATCACTCTAGGGGTATCCCAGGAGGGGGGATCTAGTGAAATCAAATCCCTAACCCTTAGCTTAGTGGGGACATCAATGTTGATAAAAGAAGGCCACCGAGAAAGAGAAAGCTTAGAAATCCAAGAATCCTGAAACACATCAATAGAATGGCCATCTCCAATCATCCATGTAATTTTTTTCATGATAGACTCACCATATTGATAAACCTCCTTCCAAAAGGAGGAACTTCCCCTGGGCGACACAATACACTCCTCAGGCTTCCAGTCACCATACCTCGCTCGCATCAGAGAGCTCCACAGACATTGCAGCTCCAAAATGAATCGCGATGCATGCCTAGCCAATAGCGCTTGCCGTCTGACCATCAAGATTAGATCCCGAGACCACCTTCCTGAATTGGCATACAGATCATGTCCCAAGATAAAAAGTGAGTGCCGTGCCCATCTTGCATGGAGGCCCAAAGGAAATCTCTAAAGATTCTCTCAATCCTCCTAAGGCAGGTAATAGGGATGGCCGCATTCGAAAGCAAATAGAGAGGTAGAGAGGAAAGAACCGACCGAATAATGGTGACTCTGGCCATCATAGATAAGCCGGTTACCTGCCAACCCTCAATACGCTACGAACCCTCCTCTCCAGTTCAGCATAGTCAGAACACGAGGGCATCTACTGGTCATGGGGATCCCCAGATACATAAACCGGTCAGTCTGAGTAGAGATATCCAACAAAGTGACAATGGCTGCTTTAATAGACCTGGAAGTCTTTGGGTTGAAGCAAATGGAAGATTTAAGATAATTAACCTTCTGACTCGATGCCTGACAATACCGCTGCAGAATAGAATCAACAGAAGCTGCATTTTCAATAGAAGCCTGACCCAAAATAATGCAGTCGTCGGCAAAAAGAAGATGAGAGACAGAAGGACCGCCAACCCCATCCATAAAAGGGATAATCGCCCGATCAAGTTGAGCCTGATAAAAAGCTCGGAAAGATCATCCGCAGCCAGAATGAACAACAGGGGATAGAGGACACCCTGACGTAACCCTACTGAAGACTAAAAAAACTCAGTCAAACCCCCATTGATGATCAAAGCAAAAGAAGGCCTCTGAATACAAGCCATAACCCACTCAATAAACACCCCATCAAATCCAAACTCCTGAAGAGAGCTGTGTAAAAAAGCCCAACTCAGTCTATCATAAGCTCTCTCCATATCAAGCTTGACAGCCATAAGACACTGTCTAGCTGGGGCTCTCTGAAGATCATGCATAAACTCCTGAGTGATAAGGACATTATGAGATAGAATGCCCTCTAATGAAAGCCCCCTGTTCAGCATAAATAATACGGGGAATCACCTCACGAAGACGGCTGGCTAAAAGGCGGGCACAGACCTTATATAAAGTAGTGCATAAACTGATAGGTCTAAAATGCTGAGGAAGAGAAGCATTAGTGTGCTTTGGCACTAGAATGATAAGAGTCCGGTTCCAATCCACAGGAATGTGTTTAGATTGGAAGACAAGCTGGATAGCCATAACCACCTCCTGCCCCACTATATCCCAATAGTGACGAAAAAAGAATGGAAGAAAACCATCAGGCCTCGGGGCCTTATCCGGACCAAGATCCCAAGGGCCCGGCGAATCTCCTCCACAGTAATCGGCCTAACAAGCGTAGCATTCTCGAAGAGGATACCTTCCTGGAATCAGCTACCTAAAAAACTGGAGCACCAACAGCAGTGGACCCAGTCCATCTAGTCTGAAATAAATGGATAAGCTGGGTCCGAATAGATTGGATATCTTCCAGGAGATGCCCCTCATCATCGATTAACCTCCGAATCCTATTAACCGCCCGCTGCCGAAGGGTGGCCTGGTAGAAAAATCTGGTATTACGGTCCCCTTCGCAGATCCACTGAACCCTGGATCTCTGCCTCCAATACACCTCCTGTTACCGAAGAAGGAAATGGTGATGAGCAAGATTCTCTCGCAGAAGGGAGAGATCAGAGTCCAAAAGAAATCCGTCGTGGACCTCCTTAGCCTGAAGAGCACTAATAATGGCTTCAACATGCTCCACTTGCCTAACCAGATCCCCAACCTTCTGTCTATTTCATCTAGACAGATAAGACTTGCTTTCAGAAGACCATTCGTAAGGTAAACAACAATAAAAACTTAGAACTTTTACATTTTTGTATGATGCAGGTCTATTTAATTAATTTATTTATTTTGAGAAAGGACAAGTAGGAATGTTTTTTCTGCATTTCTTCTTCTTTGTTTTTAATGTAATACTTGTGCATTTATTCAAAATTTTATTTGGTGCTTTGTTGCAGATGTTTGGAATGTCTAAGGTTGTTGCAGAAAGGACTGCACAAGCTAAAGAAGTTGAAAGTTCTTTGCCCCTTCAGACAAATATGTGTTCCAGTGAGAATCTGAAAGTTGGTTATGTTCAATGTCGTCTTCTTTGTATCTCATAAGTATTTGTTTCTGAGCTTCAACCAAGCCAAGGGAATGTTTCCACAAAATTCATTCAAAGATGAAGGCCATGATGGTCTATTAAATTGAAAGCATACTATTTGTGAAAAACAAAAAAGATTGACAGATATAAAATATAATTTGTTATGTTTTCGTTCGAAATTACTCGCCTGAGCTTGAATGTTAGTTTCCATTGTTTGTAAACAAGGGTCATCCTAGAGACTCGCCAACTATATATTCCATCTTAACATGGTTTTTATAAAAAATTCCTTGTACTGCAGAGTCAGCATATGCTTGATCTCAAAACCCAGCATCCAGCTGCAGATCGAAGAGAGGTTACCTAAATATGGAGTGCAACTTTAGAACCTTTTTCATTTATTCTTTCTAGTTTTTAAGAATGGCTTGTAATTTAACATGTTTAGTAGTTCAGCTAAAACTTGCAGTGGTGCACCATATTTGAGGTCTGTCTGAGCCACCTCAACGGGGGGGGGGGGGGGCTGCGGCGAAGGATTTATGGATTATTAGATTAGTTATGGAGAGAGTTTTTCCAATTGAACAACCTTTGTATTAGTGACACATGGCTATTTTCTTCAAGTCATTCGATAGTACTATAGCAAATGGTTATCTGATTTATTTGTTATTATTATTTTTTCTCTTTTTTTTTTTTCCTTCTTGATTATCAGGGAACACATACGTTCAATCATTATCAAACAAGTCAAAGAAGAAGTGAGAGTTCCCTTGCGCTTTCTTGCAAGAAGTAAATTTGGTGGTGTGCTCTATAGTTTATTCAGTTTCGTAGAAGGAAAAATGGTGATAGCTTTTGACAAAACTAGAGCTTTTTGAGCTGTAAGTGAAAATCATCTTTGAGTTTTATGATTTGTGTGGGTTTCAGAATGAAGAGGTAACTAGATATAAGTTTAGCTACATTTTAATGGAGCCAAGTATTTCTATATATATATATATATATATATATATATATATATATATATATATGTATAAAATTGTAATGCCATGTGGCAATAGCTAAGCCTTATGGCTCAACTTTTTGTAATATTACAGAGAGATATATACCGACAATATAGTTCTTTTAAAGCAAAAAATATTCACAATATTTGGCACTCAATGAAGATGGATTAGGACACAACCTAGGTTTAATTTATTAAATCGATCTCTTCGTATCGAAAGCAAAATCCTCTCCCATTTCTAGCATGGGGTAGTGATGTAACAGATAAGATTTTTACAGGCATCCAAACGGAATCAAATAAAAAAAAAAAAGGTTTGGACAGTAAAAAATCATATTTAATTTAATTTCAAATTTGAGGTTTTAAAATTCAATTTAAATGAAATTGGATTTGAGTTTAGATGATTGAATACCTATAAATATTTATTTTTTAAAAATATAAAAATTATTATATTTTTAATGATTATAATTTATGATATATGTATATATATATATTAACTGCATCATATAAAAGCAGATCTTGCAAGCCAGTTTGTCTGATGAGTATATAATTACGTAGCTGAAATCATTTGTCAGTTCTAGTAATATTTAATGTAATGTAAGAACTTGAAATGGTTGAATTATACGGCCTTGGCCAGTTTAATTTTGTTTTGCAGAAAGCTAAAATATTTATATTTGCTCCACTGGTTAATTTTGGCCGTGATCAATAATGCTTTTAGTACAGGCATCTTTTCTCCTCCCAATCAACATACTTGGTGATATGTTTGAGGGTTTTTTTATATAGATCTATGTCATGAGAACGTTGCCCTACTTACCAACAACCGTACTATCGCTGGCATTGACAACGCGCAAGGGGCAAAGAATAATGGTAACGGTTTAGTTACCGCGCCTCCTACTCCTTGTCGAAGTTACGTAGGTTTAGTTAGTTCATCTTTTCTAAAACATAGCAAGACCTAAATCAATCGATAAACCTAAGCAAAATCGGATTCCTGTGCTTTTTGTTAACTGAAATCAAAACAGACATAATCATTAATGTGCATGAAGCCCTCAGAGATGATATCAAAATTATCTTATCTTATTTTTGATAGAGAACGGAACTATGAAAATACTTTTTTAATTATCCAAAACAAACATGAAACAAAAAAAATCTTACCCTTTCTAACCGCTGTATCGAAGATAGACGCCCTAAGTTTCTGAAACAATGAAACGAAAAGAACCATGTAAGGATAACCCCACGAACAACAAACAGGACAAGGGTGTATAAGAAAAGGCTTCAAATTCCGTCGCCATGTCGGACGTGGCATCGTAGGTATATTTTAGCAGCGGCAGCAGCGGAAGATAACTTGGCCCTCCTGATCTCGATCCTCGTCTTCCTCGCAAATGCTGCATCGTTGATCAACTGTTGCCGTCTTAGTTGCCACTCCGTCGCCCCCCATGCTTCCTCCTGTTCATCAGCTGGCCTCTCGTTTAAATCCAACGTCAATCTAGGCCGATTAAGCGAGAATGCCGGCGAGACGCGACCCATATCGCTCTCCGCCGGACCTCGGCCTGATGACTGGCAGATGATGGTGTGGCTCGGTACAACGACGTCCTTCCTTTTGCTGCTGCTGTCTTCACGTTCCTTGCGCATCAACTTTTACACCAAGAGAATCAAAAGTGAAAAAAATTATATTAATCTCCAAAGCGTGTGAAAGAGATCCATGAATCATCATCAGTTCCCTTAATTACCTTCTCGTCCTGCTTCACCGGAGGTGGCGGAATCTCAGGTGCGCTCGAGTCCTCGGAGGAGAGAACCGTTGCAGGCTTCGATTTCCCGTCCTCGTTTGCGGCAAGAGATGGAGGAAGCGGAGAAGATCGTTTCTTCTTGAAACCCCATCGAAGTCGGAGACGAGAACGTCGACGCTCGTCTTCTAGAACCAACTCGGGGAGATGGCGAAGGATTAACGCCACCTCCACCTCTTCTTCCGTGAAGGAGTCCGGCGGTGACGACATGAGCTTCGAGAGAGAGGAAACACGGGTGCAGATGGGACCGGAATTTCCTGTATGGAGATTTGTGCTTCGTCCTCACGCTGGATGCTGATCTTTTAGTTAGAGCACACAAGATCCTTAATTATATGGTATCATACCCATTCAGAGTCCTGAATCCTGATGGAGTGCACCAAACGGAATGCGTATTTAATATACAGTAGTAAAACGGTAATGTCACGCGGTGACAGCTGAGCGCAATGCTTAGCTTTCAAAAGAACTACCAACATGTATTTAATTCTTCATAGTCGTTAACAAATAAAAATATACTAATAATCTAATATAAAAATTTAATAGTTTAGTAAAAAAAAGTTGAATAAAAAAATATCCTTCAACAGAAAAAAGAAAAGAAGTAGCGAAAATAAATTAATAGTTTGTTGTAAATAAAAGTTTCTGTCTGTTAAAAAAAAAAGCAATGTCTCCTAAAGGGCAAAAAAAAAAAAGTTTAATGTAAAAAAGATTTAATTTTAAACTTAAAAAAGTTTCTATCGAAAAAAGAAAAAAAAAAGAATCAGCTAAAAAAATTAATAGTTTGAATAACTCAAAAAAAACCACTTAAGAAATATATTAGTTAGATCGGTTAAAGAAATAAAAGAAAAAAGAGAAAACTAGCTAATAAAAATTAATTAATAGTTTGTTGTAAAGAAAAAAAGCTTTTGTTAGAAAATAATTCTTATAAAAAAATGAAAAAGAATAAGCTAAACAAATTAATATTTTATTTAAAAAAGATTGTAGATTGGAAAAAATATTCTGTAAAGAAAAAGAAAAAAAGAACGTGCTAAAATGAATTAATAATTTTAAGTAAATAATAATAATTTTAAACTAAAAGAAAAGGTTCTGCATTAGAAAAGAGATAAAGAATCAGCTAAAAAATCAATAATTTGATCGATTAAAAAATAATAGTTTGATTAAAAAATTAAAATGGCTAAAAAATAATAGTTTGATTGACTAATCAAAACTTAATGGAAAATTAAGAGATTGAAAAAGAAAAAATGTCCATTCATAATTTCATAGTTTGATATAAAAGAAATTAATAGTTTTTAACTTTAAGAAAATGTTTTTATCAAAAAAAAAAAAAAAACTGGTTAAAGAAAATTAATAGTTTGATATAAAATTGTCTCAACTAAAACAAAATCTTCATGGAAAAATAAGAAAAAGAGACAGCAAGAAAACAATATATTTTGACCCAAAAAATATTGTGTCACATGAGAAAGAAGAAAAAAGAAAGAACTAACTAAAAAAATTAATAGTTTGATGTAAAATACTAGTTTTTAATTGGAAAAAATTATTCTTAAAAAATATTTTTCATCAAAAAAGAGAAAGAGAATCAACTTAAAAAATTAATAGTTTGATCATATAAAAAATTAAATCATCTAAAAAATATAATAGTTTAATCTACCTAAAAAATAGAAAAATAAAAAAGAAAAAGAATGTGCAAACAAAAAATAATGTTTTTGTCGTTATAAAAAGTTTTCAATTAAAAAAAAATGTCTTCATGGAAAAAAAAACTAGCTAAAAAAATTAATAATTTTATGCAAAAGGTTTCAAATTGAAAAAAAAATGTTCTCTATAGAAAAGAAAAATAGTTAGTTAAAAAATCTAATAGTTTGATATAAAGAATAAATAGTTTCTGACTAAAAAATTTTTTATAAAAAAAAGAAAAAACTAGCAAAAAATAATTAATAGTTTGATCAGTTAATATAATTTAATCTGGCTAAATTTTTTTTTGATTGACTAAAAAAATTAATAGTTTGGTGTAAAAATAATTTTTAACTATAAAATGCTCCTTATTTAGCTAAAAAAAATCATTCACTAGCTTAAAAAATTTGTTTTTGATTAAAAATAAATGTTTTTCATGAAAAAAGAGAAAGAACTAATTTAAAAAATAGATTAGCTAAATAAAATCAATCAAGTAAGGGAAAAAAAGCAAACATTATGATTGGCTAAAAAAATCCAAAGAAAAGAAGAAAAAAAGTAATATTGGCTAAAATATAACTAATAGAGAAAGGGAGAAAATGCATATTTGAAGAGTTAAACATGACTGCATGGGTTAAAATCATAGGCTTCGCTGCCATCTATGTGGCACTAATGAAAAAAACTAGCAAGACAAAAAAGAGCAGCCTTAGCAGTCTTAGTCTTGTTCTTGTTAGAAGATATTTCAGAACTAGCCCAATCAGCCTTTTTCATTAATGATTTCATGTTATCCCTCAGCCTAGAAATCTCACAAAAAAGTTTACCAATATCCATTTTCTCCTCTCGATGAAAAACCCTTCCATTAAGTACATTGACAAAATGCTTCAAACCATCCAAACACATTCTAATATCAGTTAGAGAAGCATACATGGATGAGATGTGGGAAACCATAAATGAATCACTGGAATGTGAGGCACTATCCTCGGAGCTTCTGATAGATACAATATCAGAAATCCTCCTAACCAAAGTGTCCATATCATCAGGGTCTAATTTGAAAGTTGTGGAACGATTGGGCTGGTTAGAAGTTGGAATGGGTTCCGTATATGGGATGGATTGTTGTCAACAAGTGGATTGATATCAGTAGGTGGAGTGTTGTCAATATTCATAAAATCTTGTAATTCAAACAAATAAGGATAAGTAGAAGACGAAGAAGGATAAGCATGAGATGTGGTAGCATAGGCATGAGATGTAGAAGGTCCCTCCCCCTAAGCAGGTGTTGCAAGCTCTTGCACCTTCTTCTTGTTTCTTGTCTACTAGCCATCTACCTTACACTACAATAAAATAAATGTATTGCAACTCTTTTTTCTCGACGGTGGGTGTGAGTGTTGGAAATTCCCATAGCCTGCCAACACTTTGAAAAAGCGTAGGCACCCCCCCTCGATCTCCTCACTGCCCTCGCTCTGCCAAATCCGATCCTTACTGCCCTAGCTCCGCTGATCTCCTTTTCCTTCTCGTCCCCATCAACAGCGCTACTAGCGACCTTTGCTGTCGTGGACCTCTGCTGCTGACCTCACTGTCCTCGATATCCATGGACATAATCTCGAGCCTGCAACCCAAGCCTCGAGTGAGACAAGTGTGACTGTTCCTCACAAACAGTAATCAGTAATCAGGTTCAATGAAAATATGGATATCTGTGAAATGATATTCTGCATGTAGATAGTCAATCAGCGTGAAGATGCCAGCAGCAACATTTTCAGATAGAAAGGGTTTAATCTTGAGAAACTGGGGATAGGGGGACTGAGTGCTGAGTTCACAGACATTTTTCGAAGAGCATTTGCATCTCAAATTTTTCCTCCACACGTTGTTAATAAGTATGCCCTAATTAAATTCTATGCTAGTGTATTTTATATTCTAATTTTTTCATACAGTATACATGTGTGATATTTTAATGTTAATCTGATGGTTGTGCACTGCAGGTTGGGTATTAAGCATGTCAAGGGAATGTTGCTTTATGGCCCTCCTGGAACTAGCAAAACCCTTATGGCACGTCAGATCGGGAAATTATTGAATAGAAGGGAACCAAAGGTTTAACTCTATTTTTAGACTTTTGTAGCATTCTATCAAAAGAGCATGTATTTTATTATTAACTACAGACCTGTTCTGTAACATTTAGATTGCTAATGGTCCTGAAGTGCTAATCAAATTTGTTGGGGAAACGGAGAAAAATGTGAGAGATTTATTTGCTGAGAATGACCAAAGGACTCGAGGTACACAGATACTATGATGTATTATTTGCATGGTACATTTCTAGTATTTTTCATGTATTTTATGCTTTCAACTTATTATCAGGTGATCAGAGTGACCTACATGTCATCATTTTTGATGAGATCGATGTAATTTGTAAGGTAGACATCTAATTACTTTACTTTTTCTGTCAAGGCATTTCCTATTTTCCATGTAGTCAAGGGTACTTACCATGGATAAGTTCCAATGTAAATTGTTTTATTGTGTTGCAATAGAATTAATACTTCAATTGCAGTTTTTATTGTTTAGTGGCATTGCTGCAAGTATGACTGCTGTTGATAATATTGGGATGCAATTAATAATATTTTTGACGTTTTGTCCAAGCCTAAATAATACACTTTAATTTGCTGGCAGTTTAACTTCATAGGTATTGGGTTCAGTGCTTTCATATATGTTCTTATTTTTGCTGATGTGTCTAACTTAATGCTGATGGTCAAGAATACTGGAAATTTGGCTGCAGGATGTTATGCAAGGGTCATGCATCGCACTTGAAATATGTATTGGATAATGATATGGTTAAGACAACGATTATGAATTTACATAGCATGTTTCAAAGTGACCAAATGGAAAGAAGCAAAAAGAGGTTATATGTCATGGATGATGTTGTATCATATTTAAGTAGAAATATTGGTTCTTACTTATAAATTAAATTGGTGGTGGATAGCGGTAAAGATAGCGGTAAATTGCTACAGGATGATGACAATTTAACTGGTATTGTGAAAGATATATTATTAATACCTATGCAGTATAACTAGAACTGAATGCAAGGTCAGAAAGACTGGTTTTAGGAGATGGACAAGTTAATGGAAGAAATTATGGGAAGATGAATATTTTAGATGAAATTAGCATGTTAGGAATGATGATAGGGGTTGTGAGAGGGTACACAAGTGGGGAAAAAAATATAAGTTCCGATGAGAGATGCAAGACTTGAGTTAGAACTCTCATATGCATACAAAAATAAAAAGACTATTTAGTGACTTTTAAGGTGGTGTCATGTTGTTATAGTAATAAATATTTTTTTTTCTTAATTAGAAAGGTTTTCAGAATACTTTGATGTACTATGAACTTGTACCAAGAGGTTGCAGCATGGCTTGGTCAGTGGTTGATATGCTAGGTTCTTGATGAGGAAGAGTGATGAGGGATGAAATAGAATGATACAATATAGGACGAGATAGTAATAACTAAATGAAAAATGAAGTGAAGCTAGGCTATATTTTCATGTAAAAGAGAAAAAATTTTCATGAAGGGATTTGCATATTAAACTAGACATGGATAAGAATCCTTCAAAATAGTAAAGAGAAAGGACCTTTATGGCTAAGAAACCACACAGGCTAGGGCTTAGTTACTCTAATATTTCAAATCAAAAAATGTTGAAAGAGGGGTATCCGGCCATTAATATATCAGATATTGAAAGGATTACACTTAAGGATGAAGTTCTTGGATGACAAGAAGATTTCTCTAGTTGCAGGACTTCTTGTATCTGTTTCTTATCATAAGACCTTCTTCTTTGTAATGTGAAAATCTCGGGAATCCTACACAAACCAAATTTAGGGTTAAGAACACAAAAAAGTAAAATATTAATGAAATGAAGGAAGTAGAAGGGAAAGTTGAAGTTAAAATGAAGCTTGGTAGATTGAAGGTAGCTTGGTCGGCCTTCTTTGTGGAGTCTTCTTGCACCTTGGAAGATGGGATATGATGGTAGAATGGAATGAAGAATGACTAATAGATATTGGCGTGGAGATGACTTTCTTGAAGTAGCTAATGGCCCCTCATCCACTCCCTCTCGAAGGACATTTGCTAACACAAATGGAAGAAAATAAATTTAACTTTCATTCCTCATTAATTGTCTTTACAAAAGAGCTTGGAGTAGTATTTATAAGACTCCAAGGGACTTTTAAAAAATTTAAATTACATGGAGCTTTTCATGGGAAGTTGCAACCTAAGCTAGCTATAAGGGTGGAGGGTTGAAACAACTTATAACTAAGCTTAAGAAAAGAAGAGAAGAGTGGTCGGCTTCTTTGAATTTGAATTTTTCTTGATGATGTGGCATGTAATGAAGTGGCTTGATGAGGTATACACCAAGAGGTTGATATGGCATCCAATAATGTTTGCTGAAGTGGCATCCACCTTGGATTGATTTGTTGGAGTGATTGAATGCATCCAATCTTCAAGCTTACTTGCTTACCTTGAACCCAATTTCATACCTCACTTGGATCCAACTACTAAACTCACTAAATACAAGACCAATTTGACCCTAATTGAACTCAAGAACCTAAATTGAAATAAATCAATCCTTAATTACATGACTTAAATTTAATTAAAGAAGTAAAATTATTACTTTATTTATAGGACACAAAAGAATTAAAGTCATACTGAATTAGATCAAAGCCTTTTTCAAACTTTGGTGTCCACACCAATTCTTTCGGGATGGAAGGAACTTGACCCTGTCGAGTAAGGACTGGTCTGACTTTGATACCTTTCTAGCAGGTCTGGATCGATTTGCTACAGTCCTCTCGAGTGATCCAGGAATCCCCATATTCTGGCCATTCTTGCTATCGAATTAGATAACGTTGATAGCCCTTATTTCTAGTGGTAATTGCTTGGTCATCCAATATTCGTTCAATCCTATCTCTCCACTTTGGCTGAATTGCTGGTGGACACTCAGGTAGGGTTTCACTCTCAAAGGCTGGGTAAGGTCCAAAAGGCTCACTAGGAATTAATGCTGGCTCTTTGTATTCTTTTAGATAAGAAATATTAAATGTTGAACTAATGCCATAATCTGATGGTAACTCTAACACATATACAATAGATCCAACTCTCTTTAATACTTTGAAAGGTTTAGCTCTTCGGGCATGCAGTTTCTTCATACTTCCCGACGAGAACCTTTCAGGTCTAAGTTTAACCATTACAGAGTCTCCTATATTGAATTCTTTTATTCGTTTATGTGAATTGCCCATATGCTTATAGACTTCATTGCTCATTTGAATTTTCTTACTAATCTCCTTATGTAATTCCTTAATATGTTGTGCATATGACTCGGCGGACTCAGACATTCGTGCATGAGTGGGTAATGGAATGAGGTCGATAGGTTTTCTAGGTTTATACCCATGGACAATCTCAAAGGGACTTTTACCAATAGTCCTATTGAATGAGCTGTTGTAAGCGAATTCAGCATGAGGTAATAGCAGATCCCAGTTTCCTAGACTTTCTCCTACAAGATACCTTAATAAGTTCCCTAGACTTCTGTTTACTACTTGGGTCTATCCATCAGTCTGGGAGTGGTAAGCAGTTGAGAAGTTTAGTTTTGTTCCTAATAGGTGCCAAAGGGTTTTTCAAAAGTAACTCATGAAACAGACATCCCTATCAGAAACAATGGTCTTAGGTAACCCATGCAATTTGAGTACTTGATCGAGAAAAAGCTTGGCTACCTTAGAGGCATCAAAAGTTTGGAAACAAGGTATAAAATGGGCCATCTTTAAAAATCTGTCGACCACTACAAAGATTGAATCGTATTTCCTAAGGATCTTGGGCAATCCTAAAACAAAGTCCATGCTAAGATCCTGCCATGGACACTCAGAAGGAGTGTATAACCCGGTGTTTTGCCTTTGATGTTTGGCAACAGTACAGGTCCTACATCGTGCAACAATATTAGCTATATGTCTCTTAAGGCCTGGCCAGTAAAATTGCTCCGCAACGGTTAATATGGTCTTATTTCTTCCAAAGTGGCCAGCCAATCCTTCAGCATGAATTTTTCACACTAAGAAATCTCTAATCGATGTTCATGAGATACATAGCTTATTGTCCTTAAAAAGAAAATCATCATGTAGAGTATAATCATTAAATAAGCTAGATGGTCCATGTTGTAGAGTTTGATGAACTTCACTAAAGTCAGGATAATTGGGGTATTCTTCCTTCAACCTATCAAATCCTATGACTTCAGTGCTGACCGATGTCAAAAACAAGGATCGACGACTTAGGGCATCGGCTATACGATTTTTGATCCCGGCACGATGTTTCAACATAAAGGTATATGCCTGAATGTACTCTACCCACTTACCATGCTTAGGGTTCAATTTCTTCTAAGAATTAAGGAATCGAGTGCTTCATGATCAGAGTAAATGACAAACTCCTATGGTAAAAGGTAATGCCTCCAATACCTTAAAGCCTGGACTATTGCATAAAGTTCCTTATCATAGGTAGAGCATTTTAATTTAGCCTCATTCATCTTTTCACTAAAAAAGGCTACAGGATGATTCTCTTGACTCAAAACTCTACCAATACCTACTCCAGAGGCATCACAAGCCATCTCAAAAACCTTAGAAAAATCAGGCAGTCTTAAGATAGATGATCATGTCATTCTCTTCTTAATGTCTAGGAAGGCCCTATCAGCAGCTTTGGTCCATTCAAAATGGCCCTTCCTAATGCAATCCATGATTGGTGCAACTATGGTGCTAAACTCTCAAATGAATCTTCTATAAAAAGTAGTTAGGCCATGAAAACTTCGTACTTCATGAACGCTATTTGGCACATGCCACTCTACAATTGACTTAATCTTCTCGGGGTCAGTAGAAACTCCATCAGGTGTGATAAAAAAACCTAGGAAGATGACTCTATTAGTGAGAAAATCATACTTTTTCAAGTTTACGTAGAGACTATTCTTCCTAAGAGCTAAACAGATTTGCTTCAAATGGTCTAAATGATCCTCCTGGGTCCTGCTATATATAAGAATGTTGTCGAAGTAAACTATGACAAACTTTCTATAAATAACCGTAAGACTTGGTTCATGATTCTCATAAAGGTGCTAGGAGCATTGGATAGTCCGAAAGGCATCACTACCCATTCATAAAGACCATCCTTAGTCTTAAATGTAGTCTACCACTCATCCCCAGGTCTAATCCTAACTTGATGATAGCCACTCTTAAGGTCAACCTTTGAAAATATTGTTGCACTGGCCATCATATTTAACATGTCATCTAAACAGGGTATAGAAAACCTATACTTAGTTGTGATCTTATTCATGGTACGACTGTCTACATACATCCTCCAAGTGTTATCTTTCTTAGGAGTCAATAATGCGGGTACAATACATGGACTCAAACTTTTCCTAATGAATCTCTTTTGAAGGAGTTCTCCAAATTATTTTTGTAACTCAGCATGCTCACTATGATTCATCCTATAATATGGTAGATTCGGTAATGTAGCGCTAGGGATTAAATCTATGGTATTTGGATATTCCTAAGTGGTGGAAAGTGATCAGGTAGATCTTCAGGGAAGACATCTTGAAACTCTCTTAAAATTTCTTTTAGTTTCTCGGTTGTTTCTTCTGGGGTTGGTTCTGGATTTCCTGGGTTGATAGGATCCAAATGGGTAAACCTTCATTAATTTCCTTTTCTAAGTCTTTATTATTCACCAAATGCAACCCATGTTTCTTTTCCTTCAAGTTACTAGACCCTCTCTTAATGTTGTCCTTAGGTGGAGAAGGGTTTATAACTATCTTCTTTCGATTAAAATTAAATGAACAAGAATTAGATTGACCGAATAAAGTAGCATCATGATCATATAATCAAGGTCTGCCAAGAATAATGCTACTAGCCTCCATTAGAAGTATGTCATACCAAACTTTCTCTAGGTACGACTGAAATTACACCTGAACTTGACATCTAAACTTGACCGGTATCGAAGTAGAATCTATCTAGGAAACCTTATAAGGGTTGGAATGGGAAGCAATGAGTAATCCTAAACTCTTAACAGTATTAGTTGAAATTGCATTGGCACAACTCTCACTATCTATAATGATTTTGCACGCTTTCTCTCCTATTTTGACAAAAGTTTCCAGGATGTTAGTCCTACGCCAGTCTTTCTGCTCTTTGGTTTGGGTTAAGATACATCTAACAACTCCTAAAAACTCAGATGAGTCTAAAACTTCTTCATCTCCATTATACTCATCAGCTAGATTCACTTCTGCTTCATAAATCTCTTTCTCAAAATTCTCAATTGATTCATCAACTTCCTTCTCTATTTCTCCTATATGCAAGGCTCTAGTAGGATATTGACTCGCATAATGACCTACCTTATGACATTTGAAACAGTGTATGTTTTGAGTATTACTCCTTTGGATTTTTGGACTCTTTCCTTTATCAATCTTTCGAACTAAAGGAGTATTGGATATGAGTCGGCTAAAGTGAGTCTGGCTTGGATTAGGCCTTTGGCTTGGGGAAATCATCTTATTGGTTCAGGCCGATGGACAAATGGTACTCTTTGGAATCTTTTGAAGTCCTTAGCTACCTGGTATGCTTGTTCTAAGTCATGAACTTCTCTAAGAAATAGTTCTCTCTAAATCTCTTTTCTTAAACTGGCTCTAAATCTGGATAGGGTTATAGCTTCTGATTCAACAATACTACATCGCATAACATATTCATCAAACTTAGTAATATATTCCGACATAGGCCTATTTCCTTGACTTAGCCATTGCCATTGGTCCAGTAACCTTTGCTTATAAGAAATAGGTAGGTACTTCTTCCTAAGCTTAATTTTTATGGCTCTCCAAGTACCTATTGGCATGTCTCCTCTTTGCCTACACAATCGCTCAACATTTTTTCAGTACAACCTAGCTTGTCGGATTAGCATAAGCTTGGCAAATTTGAACTTCTGTCCTCTGACATTTCATACCATTCAAAATATTGGTCCATATCTTCCTTTCAATTTATGTACACCTTAAGGTCTAGGTCTCCATCAAAAGTGAGTGCATCAAGTCGGATACTCCTAAGGGCTCTTTAATCTTGATAAATGTAGTCATAATGAGGTCTTCTTTGGTGGGGTTTAATAATAGGTTCAGAACATTGGACTCTAAGATTTAGAGATGTCATTCTAGGTGATTGAGGCTTAGCAGGAGTCATATGAGATTCTTCTAAGGAATCAATCCTTTCTTGCATCTAGTCAAACCTAGTATTCAATTGATTATACTACTCAGTCATAGTCCTCATTAAAGCTTCTAGATTTGGGTCCATGGTTACACTGGGTTGACCTAGATTGTGCTGGTCTGGGGTCCGTGATCTAATTGTTATACAATGCAAATGGACTCATTCTAGTTATAACAGATGTAACTAGTTATAAAAAAAAAAATTCACAGATTAGACCAAATCGGTGACTCAGAATTTTTTACATCTGGATGTGCATTGTACTAGTTATGAAAAGAAATTGCTAAACTAAACTGATGTGAATTTCACATATTAGACCAAATTGGTGACTAGGAATTTTTTACATCTGTTATTGAATAATATCATTGGTATATAGGTCATAGATCGATTTGTTCCTAGGTTATGGATTAAACCTTGCTTTACCAAAAACATTTTGAGTTGATATGCATAGGAAAGCAAGAACCTCAAACGAAGCATCAAATTATAAAAAGAAGTTTGTTGGTGTGATGCATGTATGGCCGCTTGTGCGTGCTGACCCTGTTCTCTGCTAGACTAGCAAAAGGATGAGGTTACTCTTTCTCAAAGCGCCCCTTATTGCCGGTGGCCCACTTCGCCACCTCCTCCTGCCAAGACACCCAATCCACTCCACCTGCCCACCTTTGGATGCTTCCCTTTTATCCTGATTCCACATCACCAGTGACACCTGGTCTAATTGCCACGATGGCAAATGGGATCACCACTTCTCTGCCCCATAATGCTGAATAGGAATTTCTATATGGCTTTGACTGCTTTGTGGTCTGCTCTCTTGAAGGCATGCATGCAAGTGGTGCTTGGAAAAGATGGTTTTAAGAAAGAATGCTTGCAGCAGAGCACTAGCATGCATAGAAATTCCTACACAAACTAGCCATACAGAAGATGGCTAAAATTGCTGCCAAGAGGTACTTTTAATATGGGAAATGCTTTTTTCATGTAACAAGCCAAGCCTGATCTGTCGAAGCTTGGCTCTCTTGCCTCTAGGTTGTACACTCGCTTCTGCATTTTGCTTGCCTTCAACTTAAATAATCAAAGTTCCATCATAACATCCTAATGGACAAAGTTTGGGATCACACTGGTCAGAATTAGTGATCATCCTTGGCAGTGGTACTTTTAAGTTTTAACAAGAACCTGGTTGTTGGCAGTAGGCAGTTCTATTTGTTTTATGATCTATCCTTTTCCTCTCTCTCTCTCTCTCTCTCTCTCTCTCTGAATTTCAGTAAGAATGCCATATTCTATGTTCAAACTTGGAATCTCTTCCGAGCATCTACAGCAAGAGGGTTGCCAGCTAGTGGACCTAAGCCCCATTGGCATTAGCATTGCCTGGTTTAGTTATTTTGACAAAAACTGGGATATCACCACCAGGGATCAAACCTGGACCTTTCCCTGGTGAAAACGGATGCCAACCAGCAGCTGAGATAAGGCTGGCTGGCTCGTCATTGTCTTGTATGGCTGTGGTTTTGTCAAAGCTTGTATCTGACATATCCTAGACCTGGCTTTTGTTTTGTCATTTAACAAGAAGTTTTATGTCTCCATCTAATGGATTATTTTTAAAATGCTTAATGTTTGAAAAAAATAACTTATTTGGTAAATAAATAAACAGATTCTTTAGAATTTAAACATATTAGTAAATAAATAATAAATATCTGGAAAAGATGACATTGGTTCACAGCACAACCAAGTTACACATTATTCGCTTCTGTACCATGTGACCATTAAGCCCATCTCTTTCAGCAGTTGACATTAAAGGCTCATACTGGCAGCATGGTTGTTTTCCTAAACTAAAGCCTTCTCAATAAAGAAATTGTGTATCTTCATATAGCACTGTAGAGCCTGGTGTGGTACTCCAAAGCTTAAATCATAGGGTGAAGGTTTATAGGCTCCACTTGTTTAAGGCCTAGGTTATTGGGTCTTGAGGGGGCTAGTCTATCATTGGGCTGGGTTTGGGCCCAAGGTGTGGGCTGGTCCAAGGGAGTTTTTTAGGGTTTATTATCCATATAATAAGGCACCGGTTCATATGTGGTGCTGGTTTTATTTTGGTGGCCGTCATGGGACGGGGTTGATATAATCATGTAACGATGATGATTATAGATAAATGAAAGAAACACTTTTCTCCCAAAAACGAGCTATCTCTCTTCTTTTCTCTCTTATACATGTTTTTCTCTCTTTCTCACATATAGATGCCCTAGATTTATAGGGTTTTATTGCTGCCATCTCTGTCCTAGCCATCTTCTTGGAACCTCCTCTCTCAAGGAAGGAGAAGGAAGAAACCCTAGCAGCACCTTCTCTTTGGGCAGCGTCTCTTGATTTTTTGGATCAGATCTGAATGTTCAAGTGAGGAAGAAGAGAGGCCACGACCATCTCTTACAATCTTGGGATGCAAGAAACCAAAGAAAATCCTAGTTGCTAATCAATCTGGGAAGATTACCAAGATCAAGATCCAAAATTCTGCTGCAGAATTTTCGCAGAGATATCATCTCGCTTCCACATCTCCACACGACTTGGGGCTAGTCGAATGCGTGCTATGCTCCAAGGGTAGAAAGAGGACGATCCACTCTTCATTTGGTATCAGAGCTTCGATGATTTGGTGGAGAAAAGATTGGATCTTGGGCGTTTCTTGGTAAGATATCAAACCAGAAATTTTTGCAGCAAGTTTAATTTTCTGTTTTTGTTGTGTGCATTGTTTCTTGGTTGGATATGGCATCTAGTAGCTTTAAATTCTATTTTGAAAGTATGATGGCAAGGGAAACTTCACCCTATGGCAGCAAAGGGTGAAGGATTTATTGGTACAGCAAAGGATTTATAAGGTTTTGGTGAAACAAAGACAGGATAATGTAAGTCATGCGGATTGGAAGGAGTTAGAGGAGATTGCATTTAGCACAATCAGGATGTACTTGGCTGATCAAGTCTTGCCAGAGATTTGCACGCAGACCACGGCAAGGGGGCTCTGGGAAACTTTAGAGAACACTTACATGGGAAAGAGCATGAAAAACAAGTTGTGGTTGAAGAAACAGTTGTACAGCTTGAGAATGCCTGAGGGAGGAGATCTTGTGGTCCATATTCAGAAATTCAATCAGGTGTGCTCAGAGGTGATGAGCCTTGATGTGAAGATTGTTGAAGAAGACAAGCTAGACCCTCATCTTGTTGTGTTCTCTACCCAGTTCCTATGATGGTCTGATTACAACCTTGGTGTATGGGAAGGAGACCCTGAATTATGAAGAGGTTGTGGGGGTGCTGAGATCAAACCAGCAAAGAGAAAAGATCCGCATAGAAAACTCTAACACAGAGGTACTTGCTGTGAATGAGAGGCAAGGAAGACCTTGGGAAAAGGTTAGAGGTAAGTCCAAAGGCAGATCTAAGTCTCGGGGCAAGCAGAAAGCATGGAAGTGTTATAAGTGTCATCAGATTGGTCACCTGAAGAGAAATTGCCCACTTCTGAAGAATGAGAAGGGGAAGGGCATTTTCAAGGAAGGTTCAGCCAGCAATGGTGGTACAAATTCATCTGAAGACAGTGAAGATGATGTACTAGTAGTTTCAGATGGGACCAAGAAGTGTGATAGTTGTTGGACACTTGACTCAGCCTGTTCTCACCATTGTACTTCGCATAGGGAGTGGTTTGCAACTTATGAAGAATATGATGGAGGAAGTGTATACCTTGGTGATAATTATCCTTGTAAGGTTGCTGGAGTTGGAAGCATAAGGGTGAGGATGTATGATGGGGTTATAAGGACTTTGACCAATGTCAAACATGTCCCGGAGTTGAAGAAGAATCTAATTTCTTTGGGCTACCTGGAGAAGCATGGGTATGCTTTTGGAAGCCAGCCGGGGAGTGGATGTTTGAGGATAACCAAGGGTGCATTAGTGGTGATGAAAGGGAGAAGGTTGAAAATAATCTCTATCAGATGGAAGGCTCAGTGGCTATAGATAGTGCAGAGGTGCTAGCAGTGGCACAGGAGGAACATTTGGTCTATAAACTGTGGCACTATCGAATGGACACATGAGTGATAAAGGGCTTATAGAACTCAGCAAAAGAGGTCTGATTCCAGCACTTAAGAAGGAGGACAATGACATCTGTGAGCCCTGTATTTATGGCAAACAACATAGGGTGAGATTTGCCAGCAGTTCCAAGCAAAGTGAAAGTATTCTAGAACTAGTTCACTCAGATGTATGGGGACCGGCCCCTGTGTCAGCCAGAGGTGGGGCTAAGTATTTTTTGACCTTCATTGATGACTACTCCAGGAAGGTATGGGTATATCTGATAATAGAAAAATCAGAGGTATTTGCCCGGTTTAAAGCTTGGAGAGTTGGTGTTGAAAAGGAGATAGGAAAACCAGTGAAGTGTTTGAGATCTGACAATGGAGGGGAGTATACAAGCAATGAATTCAGAAGCTACTGTGAGGAAAATGGGATCCAACGCCATTACACAGTGAGGATGACTCCCTAGCAGAATGGTGTGGCAGAGAGGATGAATCGTACATTGACAGAGAAGGCTAGGAGTTTGAGGCTGCAGGCATCACCCAAGTTCTTTTGGGGTGATGCAATTATGTTCTTTGGTTTTCTTGTTAACAGGTCCCATAATAGAAAACTTGATGGAGGCATTCCAGAGGAGATCTGGAGTGGGAAGAAGGTGGAGCTTGGACACCTAAGGATTTTTGGTTGCCCAGCCTATGCACATGTGGAGGAACTGAAAGGAGCAAGCTGGACCCAAAATCACAAAGGCTGATCTTCATCAAGTATCCACAGGGAGTTAAAGGCTATTTGCTATGGAGTTCAGATTCACAGAAGTGTATCATCAATAGAGACATTATTTTTGATGAGAAGAGCATCTTAAAGAGGTCAGAGATTACAGATTGAGCTGAAAAGGCTGAACAGGGCAGCAGTGGACAGCATTGGCTGACAGGTGATGTACCTTCTACTTCTACTTCAAAATGTGCTTCTTTTGAGGTGGAGTTTGGTATGAATGTTCCAATTCATATAAAGGATTAGCCGTCATCAATCCAGAAGAAGGTGCAGGTGGAGTCACACACTTCAGCTTTGAGAGATGATCAAAGGGGTGTGGCACTACACAAGGCAAAGCGTACCATCATCAAACATGCTCGGTATCGCATTGATGACATGATTTTCTATGCTCTAATCACTGCAAATGAAGATCCAGAGACCTTCCAAGAAGCCATGAAAAGTTCAGAAAGAGACTCATGGATGTAGGCCATGATGGAGGAATGGAGTCCCTGGAAAAGAACAAGACATGGCAGCTAGTGGATCTACCTAGAGATGCTCGGGCCATTAGTTCAAAATGGGTGTTTACAAAGAAGGAGGTACCTTCAGAGCAAGGTGGAGTCAGATACAAAGCAAGGCTTGTTGCTAAGGGGTTCTCACAGAGAGAGGGAGTTGACTACACAGAGGTATTCTCTTCAATGGTACATCATGCTTCAATTCGTGTGTTGTTATCACTTGTAGCACAACATGGTATGTAGTTGCAGCAGATGGACATAAAGATAGCTTTCTTACATGGGAGTCTAGAGGAGAGGATATACATGAAGCAACCAGAGGGTTTCAAGGAATCTGGATTGGAAGAAAAAGTGTGTCTACTAAAGAAATCGCTCTATGGTTTGAAGCAGTCACCCCGTCAGTGGTACAAAAGGTTTGACAATTTTATTTTGGGCCTTGGATTTTCTAGATGTGAACATGATACTTGTGTCTATGTGAAAAATATGGATGAGGATGATGCACTGTATCTCCTTCTGTATGTGGATGATATGCTCATTGCCAGCAGGAGTATTGAAGCAGTGAATGGACTGAAATATACATTATCAACAGAATTTGAAATGAAGGATTTGGGGTCAGCTAGGAAGATACTTTGGATAAAAATTTACAGAGATAGGACCAAGGGAATTCTACACTTGTCATTGGGTGGATATATTCAGAAGGTGTTGGAGAGGTTTGGGATGGATAAGGCCAAACCAGTTGGAACACCTTTGGCTAGTCACATGTCTCTTTCTAAGTTACAGAACCCCCAAGACAAATGAGGAGAAAGAGTACATGGAGAGAGTTCCATATGCCAGTGCCGTGGGTAGCATTATGTATGCTATAGTGTTTGCAGACCTAACATAGTATATGTAGTGAGCCAGGTGAGCAGATTCATGGCGAACCCATGGAAGGAGCACTGGAAGGCACTCAAGTGGATTTTGAGGTACCTTCAAGGAACTCGTGGACTTGGTCTAATTTTTGGGCAGCAAGAAAGACCTAAGGAGAAAACTAATATCCCAAGTAAATCATTAGGTCCATTGGAAGGGTTTGTGGATAAAAATTTTGTAGGTGATCTGGATACAAAAAGGTCTACCACAGGGTATGTGTTCAGCATGTATGGTGGACTAATTTCTTGGAGATCAATCCTTCAACCTATTACAGCTTTGTCTACAACAGAAGCTGAGTATATAGGGATTACAAAAGCTGCCAAGGAGGCTCTTTGGTTGAAGAGACTCATCAAGGAAATGGGGGTGAAGCAGGGCATAGTATTGCTATACAGTGATAGTCAGAGTGTCCTGCAGTTGGCTCAGAACCTAATCTATCATGCACGCACAAAGCATATAGATGTGAGGTATCACAGAATCAGAGAATTGGTGGAAGAAGGTGAAGTGGAGCTGGTAAAAGTTCATACAAAGAAGAACCAGGTAGATGCACTTACGAAGACTCTTCCACGGGATAGCTTTCTCTCATGTGTGACACTGATGGGTCTGAGGGAATGTGCAGATTTTTTCAGCAGCTTTGAAGCACCAAGGTGGAGATTGTAGAGCCTGGTGTGGTACTCCAAAGCTTAAATCATAGGGTGGAGGTTTATAGGCTCCACATGTTTAAGGCCCAGGTTGTTGGGTCTTGAGGGAGGCTAGGCTATCATTGGGCTGGGTTTGGGCTCAAGGTGTGGGCTGATCCAAGGAAGTTTTTTAGGGTTTATTATCCATATAATAAGGCACTGGTTCATATGTGGTGCTGGTTTTATTTTGGTGGCCGTCATGGGACGGGGTTGATATAATCATGTAACGATGATGATTATAGATGAATGAAAGAAACTCTTTTCTCCCAAGAACAAGCTATCTCTCTTCTTTCCTCTCTTATACATGTTTTTCTCTCTTTCTCACATATAGATGCCCTAGATTTCTAGGGTTTTATTGCTGCCATCTCTACCCTAGCCATCTTCTTGGAACCTCCTCTCTTAAGGAAGGAGAAGGAAGAAATCCTAGCAGCACCTTCTCCTTGGGCAGCGTCTCTTGATTTTCTGGATCAGATCTGAAGGTTCACGTGAGGAAGAATAGAGGCCATGATCCTCTCTTACAATCTTAGGGTGCATGAAACCAAAGAAAATCCTAGTTGCTAATCAATCCAGAAAGATTACCAAGATCAAGATCCAAAATTCTGCTGCAGAATTTCAACAGGGATATCATCTCGCTTTCGCATCTCCATACGACTTGGGGCTGGTCAATGCGTGCTATGCTCCAAGGGTAGAAAGTGGACGATCTACTCTTCAGCACCATCAAGAAACCATTACATGCAAAGGATCTTAACATATAAACTGCCATCATACTTTAAGAATACAAGTAAATCCACTAAAATTATACAAGGCAGAGCATAGGATAATCAGATAATCAGATAAAATTATTCAAGACTAGTATGCCCAACAAGATTCCTGAAGCCCAAGAAATCAAGAAAAAAAAAGAATCTGGAATGAAACCCTAGATGGCTTACCAGATTCGGTGCGGCTGGAGTTTTCAAGTTCCAAGCGATGAGGACGAGAGGATTGGGGAGCCAAGAACGGAGTTCTTGCTAATCGAAGGCGTCGGAGAAGAGAGATTAGTGTTGTCCTGCTCAAGAATAAATCTATTTCTTGAAATTCTTGGAAAGAATGGAGAAGGAGCCAACAAATCTAGAAAGAAGCTGTAGAAGGGCAAAGAGTAAGAAATCGATTTTACCTCCATCGGGGAAGAGCGTCCACGGAGGGAAGAGAGCATCCACGAAGATCAGCGGGAGGAGGGGGAGGAAAACGATTGAAAAAAGAGGGCGGCGGGCGGGAGCTAGGGCATCGATCGCACAACACGCGGTGGGAGGGAGGAGCTAGGGCATGGTTTATATATAGGTATATCCCGACGCTTTTAAGCATCGTTATGTGCCGACGCTTTTGAAAGCGTCGGCAAACTGGAAATATGCCGACGCTAATAAGCGTCGTTATCTTTCGACGCTTATAAGCGTCAGCATCTAATGACACTATTTAAAAGCGTTGGTAGTTTGCGGGACCTCACGACGCTCCCACCTACGTTGGGAAAAAAGGGTCGGGAAACCCTACTTTTGTTGTAGTGGGTGAAAATAACTATGTATGGATGTATATAGTTATAACTTTGTGATGTAACATAGACTTGAATTGAATGTGAGAAAAGACTTGTATTCTGAAATTAATTGTGAATGTGATATCTTTTATCAGTATGGTGAAGATAAGATTTAAATTATATATCGTTTGCAAAGTTTATTATAAGGAAATATTAATGTTTTATCTGAGCAGAGTTAAATTTGTTATGATTTGATCTTTGAGAAATATACATATATATTAAATGAGGAGGTTGGAAGTTTTTATCAGGATGAAAGTTATGTTCATGTAACTTATGGCAATTGGATAGGGTTCACTAAGATTTTATGGTGTGCAAAGAACTCTACTTGATTTTCATAGGTTATAATGTTGCAAGGAAGGGACCCAACATTTTCTTCCAAGAAAATATCTTCTCTCTCTCCATAGTCACCGCCCCACCTTCTCCATGCGTGCAAACCAAGGACGCACCCTCCCTTTATTCTCCATGTTGTTTTTCCTCTCTTGATCGGGTGGTTGGGGCGTTTCTCTCTCTCCTAGCATCTTTCTCTCTTCAGGAGCGGATCGCTTTCTCCCTCATTTAAAAGAAGTTTTCAACCTTATTTGCAAAAGAGATAAGTGCATAGATCCCAAGGATGCCCACTTTCTCTTTCTTAAACATCCTTCTTTCTCTCTCTAGTGCACACATCCCAAAGATGCCCCATCTCTATCTCTTAGGTATTCTCTCTCTCCCCTTTTGTGTGGGGACCAGGTAGTTATCTTCTCTCTGATTGGGCGCCTAATTTTGGTCTCGATCAAGGGATTTTTCTTGGTCATTGATCTCTGCATTAATAGGTTTTGTATAAATAGTTGGTATTAGAGCCTGGTTAAGCGAGGAGGAAGGTGAAGAGATCGGGGATTAGAAATCTTCAAAAGGCTAAAAAATTTTAGCAAAGCCTCATCAAGGTACTTTTTAATTTTTAAAAAATTTTGTGCTATTTTTTTGTTGAGATCTAGCTATGGGTAGTAGCATAAAGGTAGATTTTGAAAAGTTTGATAGGAAGAAAAGTTTCTCCATATGAAAAGTCTAGGTAGAGGACCTTCTTGTGCAGCATGATTTAGATCTGACTTTGGAGGAAAGGTTAGATGGGATAATGATAGACAGTAAATGTCATTGGAGAAGATAGCATGTTCGGTGATCAGAGGGTGTCTGACAGATTCAGCCTTCTATTCAATACTGAAGGAAAAGACCCCAAAGGGACTCTGAATGAAGTTACACACCCTCTATATAGGGGGAACATGTGCAACAAGTTGATGTTGAAGAAGCCTCTCTACAACTTTTGGATGGCAGAAGATGAGATATGCTGGCCCACATTCAGGTATTCAACCTAATGGGCAATGAATTACTGAATGTCGGGATCAAGATGGAAGAGAAAAATAAGGCGTTGCTACTACTATGTTCACTACAGACATCATATGACTCATTGGTCATGATGCTGCTCTACGAGAAGGAGACACTATTCTATGAAGAATTGTCTCGGTACTTCGGATGAATGAATAGAGGAAGAATATGACCAAGAAAGGTGTCTCTTAGGAGGGTCTATCAGTGTGGAAAAGGTTAGGCAGAGACAGGGATAGAAGCAGGTTTAGAAAATGGTCAAAGTTCAGGAAAGGCAAGATAAAGGACTAACTATTTGGTCAGTCCTTTATGCAGACCCCAGCACTCTCAGCTTGGAAATTCAGAGGAGATCTTGGATTCTATTATATCTTCAAGCAAAACAGATTATCCAATATAGAAGCCTCCAAGATGCAAGTCTTATTCTGTAAATTCATTCTTCAAAATTTTCAATCAAGGTGGAGTGTCATGACATACTACAAATTTATTTTGAAAATGGTTATTTTTTATAACATCAAAATTTTTGCTTGGTTGGCTCTTTATAACAAACTCCAAACGGATGAAAGACTAGGTAGAAAAGGATGATCTATTAGCTATGAATGCTTAATCTGTGATGCTTCCTTTTAAGACTGCTTCTCATCTTTTATTGTCGTACCCTTTGTAGTGAGTCAGTAGTCTTTGATCTCTAACCGCATCCAAAGTTTATCAAGGCTCCGGAGTCTTATCAAGGCTCCGAAGTCTTCACCACATGTATATGACTTGTGAACTTTTCTTTTAGTAACATGGAAAGAAACTCAAGATTCTTTCTGTCTAAATCCTCCTCTATTCCAGCTATATCTAGGAAAATTTTGTATAAGTTTGAATCTTAGGAATGTATTGCCATAGGAAGGGCATCTTTCTCAATAAAATCAAGTTCCAAAGACCCATCAAATTCCAAGAAACAAAAGTCTAGTACAGGATATATAAGCGCTTATTTTCTAGAGCATATGCAGCACAGGCTCATCATATGACCGCATCCAAATGAAAGCAGCTATACAATTTACAACGAGCTCAATCTGAAGACTGAAATCATTGGGATTTTTTCCCCTAGGAGCGGTGAAAAAACAATAGTCTAGTTGCTGCACATAAAAAACGAGATGCATTGAAAACCCATCACTGAGAGAATTTTGAAATCCAACATCTTGATTACATGTCGCAATCAAGGTTATGCAGAAACTAGAATTGAATAGGCACAGAGTGCCCGTGCTTCTATCATCCACAAGGATGCAACACAAGAATGAACTCCCTATAATTATTTAAAAAGCAAAAAACTTTTCTTTTTCGACAGTAGCGCTGAGAAAAAAATTTGCTCTCTCTATGTTGAAAGAGGATGGGCTAACGGTTCAGCCTACCATAACCAGAACACTCTAAAAAATGCACTCTTTCCACTAAAACTACAAAAATTCCTGAACCAAAATGCCAGTCCATGATGACTAACTAGAGAAAAAAAAAAAAAAGAAGAAGAAGCTTTTTCCCTCTTTAAACCCTTCCAAGATCTTATCTTTTAACTGAAGACTTCCCTCTACCTGGACGTTATGATCCTTCCAGAAAGATGGATCTTCCTGCATCTTGAATCTTTGCACTGGAAGCCCACCGGCTACGATTGTTCCGTCCCCGTTTGCTTCATTTCCCCTACATCCGCCGCCGATTCTTGAAACCTAATCCGGCTCCTGGGCGCACTCCCCAGTTCGACCACCGCCGGCATCCTGATCGCCTAACAGACAAAAGAAATAAAAAACCTAGGGTGTTGGGATGGGATCAAGAACGTGACGAAGTGGAAGATGCTGGAGCAGCAAGGGAGTAAGGAAAAACTTAGGGTTTGAGAGGACATATGGTGTTTTCAAAGGATCTAGGGTTGGGTGTGAACCCCCGGATCCTTCTTTGATGGAGGAAGGGAGGCACCGCCCTTCCTCCGCCATTGTTGACTTGGCGTGGCGGAAGGAGGCGCTGACGCCCCCCTTCACATGAGCACAGGGGAGGGGCTAACCCTCCCCTTGCCNGGAAGCAAATTAGAAGGAGGAAAAAAGATAAATTTTTAGTTTTATATTAGACTACGCCTTAATTAAAAATGTAGTTTTTTTATATTATAAGATAATATAAGACTATGTATTAATGAAAAAACGTAGTCTTTTTATATTATACGATAATATAAAACTACATCTTAATTAAAAACGTAGTCTTTTTATATTATAAGATAATATAAGACTATGTCTTATTTAAAAATATAGTCTTTTTATATTATAAGATAATATAAGACTACGTTTTTAATAAAAGATGTAGTCTTTTAATTTGTGAAAAATTATGAAAATATAGTCTAAAATATTAGACTACATTTTTTTACGAAAAACGTAGTCTTTCTCCTAAAACCTACCGTAGTCTATTTAACTTTTTGTAATAGTGATGATTCCCTAATTTTGAAGATCTTTTCAATTCTATAAGATTCTCTTGATCTTAGAAATGATTTATTTTCTCAATTATGCATTAGTTTCATTAGAAAGTTTCCTTATATAATGTATTTGGCTTTTCTTGAATAAGTAGGGTTTCAACCCTATAAATATGTAACAGTCCTTCTGGCTTATGATAGTAAAATAATATTACTAGTTTATTTTTTTTGGAGGCTCAACTCCCTTGAAGTGGTTATTAAGAGGCCTAACCCCATCGAAGCAGTTATCTGTAGGTGTCATCTCCTTAAAGCAATCATGGTTATCTTAAATTTCTTATTATATATCATTGTGATCGGAGTTTGCAATAGTTCATATGAGAGCTTAGTATTGATAACCTATCTTTCTCATCAAACCTTCGATCGTGCCTTTGTTGAGCAACCGAAGCCGCCTCCTCCTACACTCAACTATCGAAACTATGGTGGGGCCATAACATATACAAAAGAAAATCTAATTAAAAAATAAAAGAGAAAGAAGGGAGAAAAACAAAAAAAAGGAAAAGAGAGAGAAAAAAAAAAGAGAAAAAAGGAAGAGAGAAAAAAAAAAGGAGAAATTGGGAAAAAAAAAAAGAAATAAAAGAGAAAAGTTTTTTCTTATTTTCAAGGAGGTTTGTTGCCTGTAAAGATATGGCAGAAAGAACTCATCGACAACAGTGGAAAAAACATATAGAAATTAATATAAAATGTTTAAAAGAAATGATAAAAGTATCTATATTTTAGCTACGGGAATCTAATAAGCAACTAATTGATACTTTGGCAGATTTGAAAAAGATGATTATGGGCATTAGAAAAGAAAATTTTGGAAAATCTTTAAGAAGTAGCCATCAGATCCAACAATAAAGATTTGATCACTATATAGAAATGGAAGGAATGATCCAATCCTAAACCTTATGCCATGAAGTTTTCTCTTCTGATGGAAAACTCATTAAGTTGTGCTAAACGTCCATGGTGCGTGAGTATCAATCCCAATTTGAAAAACTCATTAACAATACCATAGGGTTAACTAAAGAATTTTTTGCAAGTTGCTTTGTTGATGGACTTAAAGAAGAAATCAAGCATCTAGCCAATATGACTAAAGCTATTGGGTTGGGTAGGCTTAAGGAAGAGTAATTGCCTGCTTTATGCAAGCATGAAGATATCTATTCTAGCACAGAGAAGCAAGTGGGCTATGAACCTATATTTAAAGAGATGCATATAATTTTTGTTATTGGTCTGGAACTCCATGCAGCAACTATTCCATGCTGATAGTGTAAACCATATGGGATTTGAACCACCTAGTGAATGGGATGATCACCATAACATTCATGCACTAGATGGCCAAGATCTTCATTACTTAAGCCTGCAAATTGAAGAAATTGATGGAACATTTAAAATAAATTAGTAGTGCCTTAGTAGCATGTACAAGACTTCTAATTTTTTTCTTGGTACAAAATTTACTCCTCTACAAGCATCATTAATGTAGCAACTTCTTGTCGAATAGTTGTGAAAGAGTTATACCCTAAAAGCCAATCACAATCTATATTATGATAGGGTTTTTTTTTTCTTCCAAATCATGTACATGACTTTTTAGTTATAAATAAAAGACATTATATTTCATCATTTGCTACTTCTTATAATTATGATGAACCCCATAGATTAGGGCAATAGTTTTAGGGCTATGATGAGATCATGCCAATGAGACCTAAAACGCTAAAACCCTAATCTAAAATAATTTTAGTTATTGGTACATTGAGTTGGGGATCAATGTTACTACAAAAACTAGCACATCTTATATACTCGATGCAGAGGATGATTGATCTCATAATCACTTGTGTGAGACACTAATACAAAGATGTGGGTGCCCATTAGAGAAATGAGTTTACTGAATTGACCTACTAAGAGAACATCCTATGGATGCTTACTTATTTGTCAAAAGATGATTCTCTAAGTGGGATTGTATAAGTGATCCTTAGACCTGAGATCAACATAGTTTCTTGTGCACATGAATTCATATTTTGGTTTTCACTCATTCATGACATTCTATTGTGTATGAGGTATTCTGGATATGGTAAATTTTGTATAAAGATTATGAGTGGATCAACAGGGAATCAATTACTTCTAATAAGAAAAAGACCACATCCTACTTGCTCTAATCTTATGATGATTCAAAAAGTCTTTAATCAAAATAGAATAAAAAATTAGAAAGAGTTTCTAGTGTTTCATTAATTAAATTATCATTAAAAGATTAAGGGAGACATGATAAGTAATTGAGTTTGATATTGATTCATACTCATATACTTATTTGGGATGTAGTATGATTGAAGGATTGAATTGCACGGTAATTTGCACTGAAGGGTATGTTTGGTATGTCCACCAAATTCTATATCTTTTGAATAGACATGATACGCTACTAAACATCAATCTTATCTTGTAAGTTTGATTGAATTAAAGAGTTTAATTTAATCAATAATTAGAAAGGGTTCTAATTGTTAAGTTCGAAATCGTATTGATTGGACCTATAAGGATTAGAAATATTCTAATTATAATAGATCAACTTGCACCCACACCTACTACTGGCTAGATATGGAATCCAATGGATCATATGCAAAGAAACTGATCAAGGGTCTAATTCGATTAGATCATGCTTATAGGATAGACATGTTAGCATGTGTTGCAAATCCTAACTTCTGATTTGAATTGGATTCAAATCTAATTTTTGTATTAGGTTAATCTAATATGATTAGATCATGACTTAATATGGGTTGGCCAAGAGTTGAAACCTAATTGGCTTTATTTGGACCATTGGATGGCTCTTTGAATAATAGATCTGGACCATTGGTCAGTGGCTCAATTTGGACCATTGGATGGCTCCTTAGATGAAGGATTTGAACCATGGTCCCTTGCTTCTAGACCATTGGATAGCATCTTAATCTGGACAATTAGTGATGGCACCTAAATCTGGACCATTGATCGGACCATTGGTGATGGAGCCTTGCTTCTGAACCATTGGATGGTGCTTTAATCTAAATCATTGGATTATCTTGAAATAAGTAAGGGATAATTAGGTTATCAGTGTGAGAAGGTTGATGGTAGGATTGGCAATGGGGAGGGTCACGGATGAGGATGACCCTCCCATTCCCCATACCCATTTATTAACCTTATCCCCGTCCCCATCCCCGTACCGCTGGGGAATGAGGATCCCCATCCTCGCCTCATACCCATCCAAATAAAAGTTAAAAAAGTAATATTTTATGGTGATAGTCTATACAAGGGTATGACAAAATTTAGAATAGAAAAATAGGCTTTAACAAGAAGTTGATAGGATTAGATTATATAAGCAAAGTCTAATTGTGTAGACACTTTTCATCAACTAAAAACTAAGTTCAAGGCTCAAGCATTCAGTTATTACAAATGCATTATTACACATGCATACTTGTAGAAAAGCCTTCTTGTAACTCTATTTAAATACTCTGATACCACTTGAAGGGAATTACTTATATTTTATATGAATCAAATTCATATAGCACGCAGCGAAAGATAAAAATAAATACGAATTTAATTCTCAAAGCCCAAGATCCTAAGAAAACAAATTCAGTTATCAAGAAATAACACATGATTTAATAATAGATCATACTTGTGTTCTTTATTGGGGATAAAGCCTGATGAAGCCGGTAAATGATTTACCACTAGTCGTCTATGTGTTCGGCCTCTAACGATGATCCACACGAAGATCTTTGGATATGTCCTCCCAGGATTTGATGATAACCTTCTTGTGAGGGGTGCTAGCACCTCTTTTCTTTTCAATTGATTTTCAATAAAGATCAAAGAAAGAGATATTTTAGAGAGAGAAAGTAGGTGTTAGGCATCCAAGAGAGAGAAGGGAGGAGTTAGGCGCGTCTCTCAAAGGGGTATCTCCCCTTTTTATATATGAAAAGGAGGTTGTGTAGTTCCATAAAAAGGAGAATTTTATTTCAGCCACCTAACCATTCAATCATATCAAGTTGATAACAAATTATCCTAACAAATTTAGGATATTTGTTATAACAAATTATCCTAACAAATTTAGAATATTTGTTATCATAATAATGTTAGGATTACAACCACCAAACCACATCCCTAAAAAATAGGAAATTGGTTATCCCATAAAACCAATGTCGCAACCTTGCATTTGGCTTCATGATGTCGCCCCAAATCATGGGGTTCCCTCCTCCATGACGTAGAGATGGGTCATGTCCATCACATGGGCATGGATCCATCCTCCACGTGGCACGATCTCAGCCTTCGGCTCAATTGGGTTTCCACGAATCAAATCATGCCATCATATGGACCCAATTAAATACCATATTATTAATCTCAATTAATCTAAGCCATCCATCACATGGATCAAGCCTAATTAATGGATTTCATATGTACATCACATGTACAAAAGGTCTCTCTTTGAACACAAAATTCTTTTCTCTATGATGAATCCTATTCATCAATTTCATGTTCTCTCATTAAGATTGAGTCAAACCCAATCCTAATTAATTGGCCATCTAATTTGAATTAAGTCCAACTTAATTCTCATTTTAATTTCATCCAAAATCTCCTTAATGTATGTGACCCATTAGGTCCCTTGACATGTTGGTAATAATCATGTCCCTAATATTGACCCTAAGGATGACTTGATCAACACTTTGTCCAAGTCAATTCTTTAATCAAATCAACTCTTTGATTAAGTCAAAGAATCCATGATTATAGATCATGAGCATCCTCTAGCAAAGCATCATGACCACCCAAGTGTTAAGGGTTTGTTGACGTGGTCATCAACACCTGTCCATGAATGGTTACCGTACGATTCAATCCCTTCATCACATATCCTAGATCAATCAGTGGTATAAAATGTGTCAACCATGTAATTGATCTTTGTTTACTTGATCTAAAAAAAATTGACTCATATGAATTAGAACTTCGAAACCATTTTGAATTCAACTCAACCTTGCAAGGATTTAACAGTCAATTTAATCCATCAAGTGGCATGGGATATAACCCTTTCTATCAAGGGAGACGAATCATGTCTTGATCAAACACCACCTTCATGTACTTCATGTCATACCCAATCGACACCATATTTGCCACCCATGGCTAGAGCGACATTTGCATGTCGTCAAAGCATGACATTTTACATATGAGGTGCAATGAAAATCTCAAGTCAAAGGATCACTCGCACCACCGTCATCAGAGATCAACCATCGACACTATATCGAATATCCATATGAGATCTCTGTGTGGGTCATCCAATGCAGCGTTACAATAACGAACATCCATATACCTATCCAAGTATCCATACTTCAGCTTGCGAGATCTGCTGCTCACTACAAGGGTGAAGATATGTAATGTGTGCTAGTCTCATTGGTGTTCGACAGTGCCCAGTCCTGTCTACGCATCGACTAGGAAAATTTAAAGAATCAACCATAATGTGCAATTTTGGATCTCACAATTTGTAATCTTTATTACAAATTTCATATGCACAGTTCACATCCTTTTGGACTTTATCTCACAGGTAAAAATATATATATATATATATATATTACACTCGGATAGATAAAGAAACCAATAAATTTGATTTGCATTCATAAAGAAATATGTACAAACTAGCATCTAATCCGATTGGATATAGGGCACACACTAACAATCTCCCACTTGCACTAGAGCCAATCACCGATGTATCTAATACCAAGTGACTCAGCATGACTATCATGCTTCTGCTGTGGCAGGACTTTAGTGAACGGATCAGCAATATTGTCATCCGTGGGACTCGTTCTATTTTTATATCATTTTGTCCAATGATTTCTCTAATTACATAATATCTTCTAAGTACATGTTTGGACCTCTGATGAGACCTTGGCTTCTTGGCTTGCGCAATAGCTCCATTGTTATCACAATACAAGAATACTGGATTAACAATGCTTGGAACCACTCCAAGTTCAGTGATAAACTTTTTGATCCAAACTGCTTCTTTAGCTGCATTGATGCTGCAATATACTCGGCTTCAGTCGTAGAGTCGGCGGTCGTCTCCTGCTTGAAACTCTTCTAACTGCACCACCATTGAGTGTGAACACATAGCCTGATTGTGATTTATAATCATCTCTATCAGACTGAAAACTAGAATCTGTATAACCCTAAACTATAAGGTTGGGTCCTTCATAAATCAAGAACATATCCTTAGTTCTTCGCAAGTACTTAAGGATATTCTTGACTGACTCCAATGTTTCTCACCAGGATTTGCTTGATATCTACTCGTGATACTCAAGGCATAAGAAACATCAGGCCTCGTACATAGCATCGCATACATAATGGATCCAATTGCTAATGCGTATGGTATCCTATCCATGTACTCTCTTTCTTCTTGGGTCTTAGGACTCATGTCCTTGGAGAGATGTACACCATGCGACATTGGCAGGAATCCCTTCTTGGATTTCTTCATGCTAAACCGCTTTAGCATCTTATCTATGTACGTGGATTGGGTCAATCCAAGCAACCTTCTAGATCTATCTCTATAGATCTTTATACCAAGTATATAGGCTGCTTCTTCCAAATCCTTCATGGAGAATTTACCTGACAACCAATCCTTCACTTCTTTAAGAAGGATACATTGTTTCCTATTAATAATATATCATCCACATATAATATCAAGAAAACAATATCACTCCCACTAACCTTCTTGTACACACATGAATCATTCTCATTTTTGATGAAATCAAACTCTTTGATTATCACATCAAATCGAATGTTCCAACTTCTAGAGGCTTGCTTAAGTCCATAAATAGACCTTTGTAGCTTGCACACTTTCTTAGGATCTAGGGATTCAAAACCCTCTGGTTGTGTCATATACACATCCTCCTCTAAATTTCCATTTAGGAATGTAGTCTTACATCCATCTGCCACATCCTGGAATGTAGTCTTACATCCATCTGCCAGATCTCATAGTCAAAATATGCTGCTATTGCAAGCAAAATCCTTATGGACTTATGCATGGCTACAGGTGAAAAGGTTTCATCAAAGTCAACACCTTGTCTTTGCTTGTAACCTTTTGCAACTAGTCTTACCTTATAGGTAATCACATTACCATCCATGTCGGTCTTCTTCTTGAAAACCCATTTGCACCCAATGGGCTTTACCCCTTCAGGTGGATCAACCAAGGTCCATACCTGGTTGTCATACATGGAGTCCATCTCAGATTTCATGGCTCAAGCCATCTCTCAGAGTCAATATTAGACATTATCTCCTTGTAGTTGGTAGGCTCATCATCCTCTATAAGAAATACATATCTCACTACAAGAAAATATCAAAATAGTGACGGAAATTAGTGATGGAAATTTTCGTCACTAAATTGTGACGGTTTAGTAACAAAATAGTGACAAAAAATTAAAATCAGTGACGGATTAGTTTTTTCGTCACTAAACTGTCACTAAATTAGTGACGGACTATCACATCCGTCACTAATTTAGTGACGGACTATCACATCCGGTGACGGATTGCCCTTCCGTCACTAATCCATAACAAATTAGTGACGGAAGAGCAATCCGTCACTAACTTGGTGATGGATTGCTTTTTCGTCACTAATCCGTCACAAATTAGTGATGGAAAACAATCGTCACTAATTAGTGACGAATTATTTTCGTCACTAATCCATCAAAATTAGTGATGGATGAGAAATCCATCACTAATTTAGTGACGAATTGCCCTTTCGTCACTAATCCATAACAAATTAGTGACGGAAGAGCAATCCATCACTAAATTAGTGATGGATTGCCCCATCCGTCACTAATTTAGTGACGGATTGGCCTTCCGTCACTAATCCGTCACTAATTTAGTGACGGATTGCCCTATCCATCACTAATTTAGTGACGGATTACTTTTTCGTCACTAATCCGTCACAAATTAGTGATGAAAAGCAATCGTCACTAATTAGTGACGAATTATTTTCCATCACTAATCCATCAAAATTAGTGACGGATGAGAAATCCATCACTAAATTAGTGACGATTGCCCTTTCGTCACTAATTCATCACTAATTAGTGACGGAAGAGCAATCCATCACTAAATTAGTGATGGATTGCCCCATCCGTCACTAATTTAGTGACGGATTGGTCTTCCGTCACTAATCCGTCACTAATTTAGTGACGGATTGCCCTATCCATCACTAATTTAGTGATGGAAGAGCAATCCGTCACTAATCCGTCACAAAATTAGTGACGGAAGAGCAATCCGTCACTATATTAGTAACGAATTAGTGACGGATTGCCCTTCCGTCACAAATTTATACTTTTAATATTTTTTTATTTAAATGAGAAGAAAGAAAGTAAAATAAAAAAAATTAATAATTTATAATAATAATAATATTTTTATTATAAATAATTGCATGTCTAACCGGGCGGGTGGACCCGCGATCCGGTCTGCTCTGATCGGTTAGATCCATCATGATCCATTAAGATCCGTGAAGCCAGATCGGATCCAAATATCAGACCCGCACTACATTTCGATCGGATCTGGTTTTATACCCGATTGGATGGATGCATTAGCCCGTTGAAAGGCTGCAAGCCCGTAGCCCGTAGCCCGCAGGCCCGCAAGCCGCAAGCCCGCAACATGTCCGAGTTCCAGGCTTGCAGCCCAGGCCCAGGTTGATTCTCTCTAACGCGGTGACGCACTGACGCCTTATTAGTTATTACGCCGCTCGCCCGCTCCCAAGCCTCCCTAAACCCTAGCGCCTCCCACCATTTTGTTCGTTTCCGCCGCTCCGCTCGCCCGCTCCCAAGAGATTTAGACAAGGAAGCCCTCGGAGTAGGGAGCAGTAGGGTCAGAGAGGCGGGCGTCGAGGAGGCGCTCAACGAGGTCGGGGCGGCGAGGGCGAGCTTCTGGACGGCGAGGGAGAAGAGAGGCCGTTGGGCATGGAAGCGAGGGAGGGAGGCAGACGACTGGAAGAGCTCGGCGATGCGTTGGGATCTGACTCGGTGCGGATGGCGGATTTGAGGCGGGCGATGGGGTTGGAAGGGGAGGGTAAGAGAGGAGGAGAGCTGACCTCAGAGAGGGTGAAGAGCAGGTGATGGCTTCTTTTGGGGAAGGGGATCGTTCGAGGGATTCGGCGGAGGGCGGCGGCCGCCATAGAGGGTGGAGCAGAGATCAGGAGACGCAGAGAGTTTTGGGGGGCATCGCTTACCACCTCGCTGGCTGCAGGTATTTACTTCAAGACCCTCTGTTTTTCATTCAATACTTTACTTTTTTTTTTTTTTTTCCATTTTCCTATCATCGAGGACTGAACTTTAGCGAAGACGGCTTCTGTTCTTTGTAAGGGAGGAGGAGAGCTGACCTTAGAGAGGGTGGAGAGCGGGTGGTGGCTTCTTTTGGGGAAGGGGATCGTTCGAGGGATTCGGTGGAGGGCGGTGGCCGCCATAGAGGGTGGAGCAGAGATCGGGAGACGCAGAGAGTTTTGGGGGGCATCGCTTACTACCTCGTCAAGTCTAGCTGCAGGTATTTACTCCAAGACCCTCTGTTTTTCATTCAATACTTTGCTTCTTTTTTTTTTTCCCATTTTTCTAAGGACTGAACTTTAGAGAAGACGGCTTATGTTCTTTGTGATCCTTTTTTTTTGTGTTTGATGTTGGAATTTTTTTTTTTTGTTCTAAATTCGGTTAGATTATTTTGTCTTCTCTTTTTTTCAAGTTAGTTGTTTTGTTTTTATTGATTTTATGAACTGGGTTGTAATTAATAGGTTAGTTTTGATGGGTGATGAGAATCGCCTGAAGGAGATGGTAGGGGATGTTAATAGGTTAGTGTAAGTGTAAGTTAATATTAAAACTTTAGTTTTGTTATTGTTATTTTGAATTATTATTTATTTATTTATTTTAAACTTTTTGTTTATGAAAGTGTTCGCTTAGTCCCATTGTTTTAGTGGGATTTGCCTTAACCTGCCAACACTTTAAAGTGTTGGCACTTTGAAATGAAGTGCTGACGCTAAAGCATCGGCGCCATTTCAGAAATGGTGCCGATGCTTTAAAGCATCCGCATACTTTCATTTTGCCGATGCTTATAAGCATAAGCACTCCTTTTTTTGACACTTTTTAAAAGCGTCAAAAAATTTTGCTTCCATTTCTATTTTTCAACTAAAAAGCATCGAAAAATAACTTTTGATCTTCAAGATCTTTTCCAGTGAGACCTATTTTTAATGAAGGCTATATGACAATGAGTTGGTGCACTAAATCTGACAAAGGCATTGAGAATTTGTCTTCCATTTTATGGGTTTGGAATCAAGAGTCTACTTGATATTTGGATTTTTGCCTTAATTCTATCCTGTAAGATGTTAGCTGAAAATTTGACAATATATGGTTTGAATGGTGTTTTGTAATCCTATGATAGGAGTTTTTCATGTCATTCATTCCCCTAAGTATTTAGTGATCGTGGATAAAACTATTTGGTCCTAGAAATATTATATTGCCAATGATGGTCTGATCAGCTATAAGAAATGGCAAGCAGCAGCTATATGGGCATCACGGTGTAATGGAGAATTTTGGGGAATGTTTGCTAGTCACCAGGTATGATGGTTTCTCAAGTTGTCAGCTGTCCAACAGAAAGTTCATGTATTTATGAAAAAAAACTTTATCAGTTCAGTGTCTTCTATTATTCATGAGTCTTGTCATATTCTTCAAGAGTATTATATACATTGGAATCCTGTTAGTTCATTTATAACTTTTTTGGTGTCTATCTGGAATTATTATTATATTGTTCTTGATGATATGCAACTTTAATACTCAATTGCTATTGTTCAGGTCATTGGTCATTTGATCTCACTTGCTTTGTTGAGAGATGGAAAGGTATGTTAATTTTACATGTCCTCTGTACACTTTGGGTGTTTGATTATTTATTTACAACATATTCTAATGGTGATGATTATCTGTTAGTTCTAAGTTGTGAAGATATTTGCATAAAAAATATATTTCCTGTCCTGCTGAATGTCGAGATCATTATATTCATAATCATTATATTCTCTTTCTAATTTAATTTTGATCAGGTAGTCTCCAACTGCAACAGTGGGTACCCTTCCATGAAGCAAGCTCGTTCATCGGATCTTTAAAGCTTTTTTAAGCTCGAGAAGAGCCAGTAAATGATGCTCAAAGGATTGTTTCAGATGTATATTTCTCAAGTGTAGAGTCCTCAAGGCAACCGAAGACATCTTAATAATTTGATGTTTAATGTACAAAACATTAGTATTGTTGATGTATACAGATATATTTATTTTATTTATGAAATATATTTTTTATTCTTAAATTTAAATTTTAATCTATAAATTTCATTAGAATGCATTAAATATATATAATTTAAAAATAATTTTAAATTTATAAGAATAAAAATTTGATGAATTTTTATTAGGTTAATGATGGATTAGTGATGGATTTCTAATAGAAATAATAGTGACGGATTAGTGATGAAAATATTAGTGATTGATTAGTGATGGAACAATAACGAATGACTGATGGATTCTTTCGTCACTAATTCGTCACTATTAGTGACGGATTAGTGACCAAAGTTTAGTGACTAAATTTCGTCAATAATCCATCACTAAATTGTGATGGAATAGTGATGTAAATATTTGTGACGGAATAGTCCATCACTAATCCGTCATAATTTAGTGACGGAAAATATGTTCCGTCATAAATTGTTGATGGAATATTTCATCGTAAATCCGTCACAATTTAGTGACGAAAAATGTTTCGTCACAAATTTTTGACGGAATATTCCGTCACAAATCCGTCGCTATTATTTTGTGATGGACCTCTTTCCGTCACTAAATTTAGTGACGGCAAAAATGGTGACGATAAGATTTTCGTCACTAATCCATCACTAAACCCAGTTTGTGACGGAATAGTGATGGAAATTTTTGTCACTATTTTGATATTTTCTTGTAGTGTCTCTTAGGGATGTGAATTGTCCTACTAGATCTACATAGCTGGTGTGTACTTAGAGCCACCTGTTTCTTTTCATGCAACGTCTACCTGAATATGGATTGAGTCTCCTGCTCAACTCCCACTGTATTCGGCATATGCTCCATTTCATCTAATGGGTTTTATATTAATTTATGGTTCTTGAGCTTCATTAAGTTCAATCTTACTCCCACTACCCATTGTAAGAATCTCATTCTCTAGAAATATGGCATGTCTTGAGACAAACACCTTTTTCTCAAGTGGGTGGTAGAAGTAATATCCTTTTGTTTGTTTGGATATCCTGCAAAATTGTATTTATCAGATCTAGCTTCAAGCTTGTCTGATTCATTACGCTTCACATAAGCGTAACAACCCCAAACCCTTAAATGATTAAGGGATGGTTTCTTTCCATACCATATCTCATAGGGAGTGGAGTTGACCGATTTAGATGGAACTCGGTTTAAGGTATATTCGGCAGTGTCTAGCGTATAACCCAAAATATTTTTGAAAGTTTTGCAAGGCTCATCATGGAACGTACCATATCTAATAGTATGTGATTTCTCTTTTCTGACACACCATTATGTTGTGGTATACCAGAAGGAGACCATTGAGGAAGAATCCCATTCTCTTTCAAATAATCTATGAACTCATGGCTCAAATATTCACCATCTTGATCTGATCGAAGTATCTTAATACTCTTGTCAGTTGTTTTTCTACTTCACATCTGAATTCTTTGAACTTTTCAAAGGCTTCAGATTTGTGCTTCATCGGATATACATAACCATATCTACTATGGTCATCTATGAACGTGATGAAATAAGAAAAACCTCCTATTGCTTGAATGTTGATGCATCCACATACATCCGAATGTACTAAACCCAAATATTCAATTGCTCGCTCGTCTTTTTGGTAAAGGTGACTTGGTCATCTTGTCAAGTAAACATGACTCGCATTCCTCAAACGATTCCCAATCCAATGAGCCTAAGTATCCATCTTTATGTAACTTGGTTAAACGAGTTTCATTTACATGGCCTAAGCGGCAATGCCATAGGTACGAATCCCTAGAATTATTTGATTTTAATCTTTTTGATTCAATATTGAGAATAAGGGCTTGAAGATTAAGAACATAAATTCCGTTGAACAATTCAGTAGAACCAACGAATATTTTGTTTCAAAAAATAGAATACATTTATTTTTAATTCAAAAAAATACCCATTCATTACTAAACATGGAAAAAAAAAAGTTGACAAAAAAAAAAAGTGGAAAAAAGTAGAGAGAGTGTGCTGAAAAAAGTTTAAAGAAAGCAGCAAAAAAAAGGTTGAAAAAAAAGTAGAGAATGAAGAAGAGTTCTCCTTCCCTAGCTAGTGAATGGTGACCAAAAGATCCGATTGCCGCCTTCAACCAATCCACTAATCGTCGATGTCCAGCAACCTCCCACAACCATGTCCATATGCTGTTCCTAAAGCAATTATCTGCACACGACCTCCTTCACTTTTGCACCAAGTGCGCTGACCTTGTCCCCTAGCCAGAGATCCTTCATCAATGCTCCATTCCCGTTGACTCCTGCTTCCCTCTGATCGTGGCCGACGATGACCAAATCCATGGCCTCCTATAACAAGATCACCCTCTGGATCACCTCCTTCTGATAACACTCCAGCCCCTTCTCCCATCACCCTCATTACCTTCGACTCCCTCTCCACTGCCACCACCGCCTTTGCCGATGCCGGATCTCGGGCTACCATCGTGATCAATGGAGCGAGGACTTAAGGACCTCATTCCAAGCCAAGATATTCTGATCAGGTGGAATTTTGTTGAAGAAGAAAGTGGAAGTAATGTGGGAATAACTCCAAAATAAGACCAGAATAAGCTGGAATAAAATTATAATAAAACCGAAATAAGTCTGGAATAAGTCTGGAACATGGCCAAAATAACATTATAATAAAGGAATAACTTTAAAATAACACTAGAATAAAGGAATAATTGCACTATATTCATTCCAGTTTGAAATTTTCCAACCAAAGAGACTTCCTATCAAATTTAACAGGCTTTCTCCTTGTATGCAACCATGCAGTGGTTGTGTATTGCCACCTATAGCATGCATAAGTAACAGCACTACTAGCACCATCAACCTGGAAAACCATATTACCCAATTAGAGCAATAATATGCTCAACCAAAACAGCAAATGAATGAAATATTGGCCAACCTCTAGAGGGGGTCAATTCAAAATGACGACAAGCATGCTTCATTTCAATGACATAATGAAATTACTGATGTACCTCAATCCCTGATGAGAGCTCAACAAAGGACTCTTGACCATGATGAGATGTCCTCAGGAGAATTTGGCTTTTTTCACGTATTTAACTTCCAAGGTAAGTTGGACCCTAACATCTTTCTAGATTGGCTTGTGTCTATCAAAGATTACCTTAACTGGTATAAGCGCCGTCACTACAAGAGATTTTAAATATTGCGATGCCCAAATGCGTCGCAATTGCGTCGCTAAACATGATATTGCGACGCAATAGCGACGCAACGAGGGCGTCGCTCAACTGTCCGTCGCAATACCCTTTTGTCGCAATTGCGTCGCAATTTTGCGACTCTCTGCGACGCTTGCGACGCCACATTGCGTCGCAATATTGCGACGCATGAAAATGCGTCGCTAAATTTAAAAAAAATTTAGTATTAAAAATTATTAAATATTGCGACGCACAAATTGCGTCGCAATATTTAATAATATATTTTTTAAAATTATTATTAAATATTGCGACGCAAATTAGTGCGTCGCAATATTTAAAAATTTTAAAAAAATTATTATTAAATATTGCGACGCACTAATTTGCGTCGCAATATTTATAATAATAATTTTTTAAAAAAATTTTATTAAATATTGCGACGCACTAATTTGCGTCGCAATATTTATAATAATAATTTTTTAAAAAATTAAAACGGTTAATTCAATTTTGCTAAATCTAAATATTGATACAAACATTTTTCACTCAATCCAAACAATAATATATTTTAAAAATAATTTATATATTAAAATTTTGAAGTTTTTACAACATAAAAAAAAAAAAAAAAATACATCAAGAATCTGAATGATCACGTGGAGGCTGTGGAGGCTGAAGACTCTGCGACAAGCGTCTAACCATATCCCGCAAATAATGCATCTCATCTCGCATGTCTGCAACCTCCTGATCCCGGCCTCGCATACGATCCTCAAAATCCTGCTCGAATCCTACCGAACCTCCTCTGCAATAGATCTGCGAAGCTCCTGTAAACGCTCGGGAGGAAGATCAGCAGGAACTCGCGAGCTGGAGGCCTGATGGGGAAAAAATGTAGAAGCTCTAGTGCCCATACCATAGACCCTGCGGTCTCGTGGCTGGGCACCAACAGCCTCCAAAAACACACGTCGACTCTCCTCTGCTGAGAGTTCGACGGGCGTCTCCCCATCAGTAGAGTCGACCTGCGATGCCTGGGAGCGAAGCTCCTCGACTCGTGTCTTGAAATTATGAAATCAACAATAAATGAGTTAATAAATTTCTCGAAATAAAATTTTAGAAATTAAACAGATACTACATAAATCTAATTTCTTACCGCAACCTCCCGTGATCGCGTGTCGACCCAGGAGCCGTCCCTCCTGGTGTGTGTCGCCCTGAATAGACGAAACTCACCAGGATCTCCGCCCTCCTGCTCAGTCTATAACAATAAAAAAAATGATATTAATACAAATATTTGTAAATAACTAAAATAGTAATTAAAATATTTATGTTTTCTTACCATACGCCGTCTGTGCTCCTGAATCGAAATGGAGCCCGAAGTATGACGGGAGAGACCCGTGCCAGGACCGCCCTTCTCAGATCGGCGGTTCGTGCTGGCTGATGCGGACCTCCTGCGCCAGCCATCGGACTCCCAGGCCTGCTGCCACTCGTGCCAAATACCCTCTGGCACGTGCGCAGGACGCTGACCCGATGACCTCCAACGATGAAGCATGTCGGAGTATCGGCGTCGCGTCAGAGCCTCCCATGCTGCCCTAATGGCATCATGGGTGGCAGGATCCCACGTAAACTTTTTCTGCATTAAAATAAACAGTTAGTTTCTGAATTTATTAACTTTAAAAATTTATATCACTGATAAATTGTATTTAATAAGTTTACCTGAAACTCAAAAAAAAAACTCCCTCGTGGCTGGCGATACGTGGCGCCAATCGTAGCCACTGGGATCTGCACGCCTCTGAAAACGGCGCTGATGTGGCTGGATACATGATGCTGCTCAATGAATCTGTTAAAAAAATGCATGTTTATAAGTAAATGACTTAAAAATATAAAATATTTTTTAATTAGTATATACTTACATCCCCTGAGCATCAAGTCGAAGTACGTGCGGCCGATGGTGGAAGAACTCTCGGAGGTCTGTGCCGATCGGGTGGATGGTAATACTGCAGAGATCGAAGGCTGCGCCTCTGCTGGAGATCCAAACTCTCCATCTCCGACGCTCATGTGATCTGATGCAGGGCTACGTCCTGCTCACTCCCTGTCGTCGGTAGATCTACCTCTGCCCGTCATACTGAAAATACTAAAGATTCACACAATTAAATTACGATTAATGATTGACTATGTAAAATTTAACACTTATAAAAAAAAGTTAAATTTTAAAAAACCTCTATGTTTAATCGGTGTCATTTGTTTCGTGAAATGTTGGTTCAACATCCGATGCCGTATCGGATTGCGAATCAGTTTCATTATCATCGGAAGGAAACCGAACATTTGCATCCGCAATTTCTTGGACATCACCATTTGGATCTCTAAGTGATGTTTCAGGAGCCCTTGTGTCGTCCTCAATTGCATGCATTTCCATCTCATCCTCTTGAAATGCAGGGCACTCGGCTGATTGACTTGATGAACTCTCCTCTAATACGATTGTTGAACGTGGGACGATTTTAGAAACGGCCCACCAATCTCGCTTGTCGTTGCGCAAACTTGGATATCCGCAGTAAAACTTGCTGAGCTTGGGATGCAAGGATGAATGGGTCATATTTCTGCAATCTTCGTCGATGGTTCACTTCAACCAAATTGTAGTCGTTATGAACCCTTTTGCCCACAGGAACTATCGGATCGAACCAATCACAACGAAACAATACGGTTCGTTTCATAGGCCAACCGGGATATTCAACTTCAACCACCTCTACTAACTTTCCATAATAATCCTGCATATTTGCTCCAACACTTTCTCCTTTACACACGCCCCAGTTCTGCGTGCCTCTTGAAGCTGCTAATCGTTCAATCTGAAATTTGTACCCATTTACAAAATAGCCAGAGGTTGTTACGGTCTTCAATGGCCATTGCGATAGACATTTAATGAAAATATTGTCGGTTGTGGACCATGGACCGTTGACCTATAAATTAATAAGCTATTGACATCCAATTCAAAAAATAAGCCATTATTGAAATTGATTGAGTGATACTACTCACAAATTCATAAAACCAGTAAGCAAACTCCGTTTCTAATTTCTGCCCAATTGCAACTTGACTGATGTCGGGATTCATCTGTCGTTGTCTATCACAAACATCCTTATGGGATGAAAAGGATGAAAACTATGTTAGAAATTAAATATTATGGTATATTATATTTAAATTAAATTTTCAATTTCAATTTAGCATTGAAGTATACACTTACTCAATATATGGATCGA